>JAENPR010000847.1:0-278769 GCA_018135685.1 Themeda triandra | reverse complement strand
TTGGTTGCTTGGTGCGATTGGATTGATCAAATTGTGAGGAGAGAGTGTCAACATGCATAGAAAGTGAATGATGATGTGGGGCATTTCTTCCAAACAAAGAAAAGAGTGAGATGCGAAGATCCTTGTCTCTTATTCTTTTTAATTTGGTGCCGAATATGTTAGCAACTTTGATTTTTTGGGTTAAAGTCTAATGGACAATTCAAGGGAGGCTGTTCTACATTTGGTCATGATGACCTTTTCAATTACGCAATATGTGGATGACACCATTTTTTGTTTTTAGATCATGATATGGTTCAAAGCCAAGGAGGTAACTCTAGCTTGTGCTTAGTGCCTTTGAGCAATTATCGGGTTTAAGAAATTAATTTCCACAAAAGCACTTTAGTTTGGATGCCATTTAGGTGATTTTCCTACCTAGGTATTCATATGTTGCATGTTAAGCTATCCAATAGAAAGGTTCCATAAAAAGCTCAGTAGGCGAAAAACTAATTTTTAGGTTGATGGGTGACTTGTTCTTATCAATTAAGCTATAACTAGTTTAGCTTTGTTAATTTATGTTACCTTTCAAATCCCTAGAAAAGTTAATGAAAAAAATTAGATACATATCGCTTCCGCTTTCGACAATGTGATGAACATAAGAAGAAATACCGTTAGACGAAGTAGAGTATTCTCTATACACCAAAAGATTATGGTGGGCTAAGAATACTTAATTTGGACTTACAAAATAGATGTATTTTTGATTAAGTGGTTGTTGAGGTTGATCAACGAGGATAGGGTTTGGCAGAATCTTATCTTCTGAAATATTTGTCCAATAAATGCCTTACTTAGGAGGATAGGGAGTATGTGAGGTTTGGGGGCGAAAGCCATATGAAAGCTAGGAAGTACTTGTGGTACTTCTAAAGTGCGAGTGGGGGAGCAAAATGTATGTTTAGAAGACATATCTTTTAGAGAGGCTTATTCAATTTAATATACAATTATAATGCATAGAGATGATACAATGGCAAATATGTTTAAGGAATAGTTCTACTAAATGTGTTTTTTAGAGGCGGGGTTTAGTATCGACACCATTAACTATTAGTTTAACTTAGGCTGTTTGGATAGCGTCCACAATTGTAAAATTGCCCAGCCTTTGGCGCGCCAAAAGTGCGGACCCGATTTTGTTAGTCGAACTTGCGGCATGTTTTGGCAGGGAATGAACTAGCAGAGCATTGGCGAGGCTGCGGCTGTGCCCGTAACTGCGGCTCCAAACCAAACGGAAGCCGAATTTGCGACACGATAACTATGGCGGTGTGGCAAAGTTTGGCTATAAACCAAACGTGCCCTTAGGGCCAAAAAAGTTGCACATGTTCACCTAACAAACGGGAGTCTAGATGAAACCTCAATAAGAGCGACATGCTCACGTATTATTCTTTGATCCGCCAAAGGCTTTCTCTCTAAGACAAGTCTTATCTTAAAATTAAAACTACCACTGAAAATTAGGATTTTTTTTTGTGGTATTTGGAAAAAAAGGTAACTCTTAGAAAAAAATAGCAAAAAGAAATTAGCTAGGAAGTGTCAAATGTTATCTGTGTAGTTTAATTGGAACTATTTGTTGAAATGTTGAGCGAAATGCTTCGTTGGCATCATGAGGGGCATCATGACATGACGCACACCATCGTGTTCCAAGAGACCATTGCCACGTGAATTTTTCTATGCCAACGTTCTTGGGTTAGTTTAGTGTAGATTCGCCCGCAGCTTTTCTCAGAGCAAATTGTGTGAAGTACTACCAAATAGATAAAATGCATTTAGATTTTGGTGGGAGGCTAATGAGGATCATTTCTCTACTTTTGTTATAAGTAGGGAGCTAAAAAAACCCAACATCCACAACTAAGTTCAATTACCACTAGACTAGAATCACTTTAAAATTACTTCTCACATGCTTCTATTATAAAATATGTAGAATTAAGAAGCGAAGTTCAATAATTAAAGCTCCGCCAAACTGGCCCTTCATGTGGATTATGTGTCTTCGGTACTGAAAAATAGTTGATATCTTCTCTCCAGTCTGCAAATAAAATATAGAATTCAAACACAACTTGAGAAATAAATTTAATTAATTATATATATTAAAATATATAAATATATATAAAAATAATTAGTATCCGAAAAGATCTTTAAATACATTTTTTAATAAATTTATTTAGAGATATAAATATTATATATTTTTTATAAATTAAGTTAAACTTATGACATAAAATATAAAGGCGTTATTTATTTTGGAACGGAGTAAGCATTTAAATGTCATTTATTTTGGAATGGAGTGGGTATTCAGTTCGTAGAAATTGTTTCCACTCGATGTAAAGCTCTTTCCTCAGAAGCCGTTTTCGTATAGCACAATTTTATGCGTACCGTAGATATTGTTGTCAGCTTTCTATTTTTTAAGTCTCATAAAGTCACAAAATAAGTGTTTTTTGGGGTTTTTAGTGCCATAAATTTGACTTAAATTATAGAAAATATATCAACATTAATATCTTCAAATAATTTTTTTTAAAAAAATGTTTTAAAGATGCTTTTCAGATGATAATAATCAACTTATAATAAATATTAATATATTTTAATATATAATTATCGGCGTTTTTTAGAAAGAGAATGATATTTATTTTGGGACGGAGGAGTCGGTGAAAATAGAGAGATTTCTCAAGTATGGCATCAGCGGTAGACGGCGTGTTTATTGACGTTGTACGTGCTCTCACCCACGGGCCACGGCCCTGTCCTCCCTCGGAGCAGACCTGCACGGCCACAGAAACCGCTGGGCCTGCAACTGCAACGCCAACGGCCCTGCCGCACCGTGCAGTCGCCTGTCATCACCAGGTCTTGTTTAGATTGCCTCTAAATTTTAAGTTTTTTTAATTTCCTCTTCGTACGTATTAATTTTAAAAACATGTATGGAGAATTAAATGTAGGTAAAAAATAAATTACCGGTTTAGTTTGAAATCGAGATGAATCTTTTGGCTGGTTGGTCGCGTGATTGAATGATATTTTTTAAAAGCGAGGCAAAAGATTCTTATTTATCGAATTGAAATTTTTTGTCTGGCGGGCCGAAAAAAAAAAAACAAAAGAATCTCAAAAACCACGAAAACCCCAAGAAAAAAACAAAAAGCGTCCCCGTATCGGTTTTCCGTTCCGTGACTTTGATTCTCGCGCCCACGGCCACGCGCCATTTGTCCACCCGCCCTCTATCTTCCAGCCTCTCCTTTCTCCTTTGCTTTCTCTGCTTTGGTTGCTTCCCTGCTGCCGTTTGCTTCGCCGCCTCGTCTTCTGCTCCTCCTTCCGTGCCATCGAAGCATCCATCTTCCCCTCCCACCACCTCTGCTTCTTTCGATTCGGCTGCGGTGCGGGAACCTGCCCCTGCCCCAAGATTTCGTGCTCTCGCGCATTTTATTTCATTTCTTGGTTGGGCAGCTGGTTCCTGTTCCCGTTTCCTCCCGCTTCAAATCTCCAAATCTGCCCAAGCCTCAAGGTCTCCTTCTTGGTTCCAAGAAGCAGCGAACGGGAAAGGCGTTTCATTTGGGGAAGGAGGGCGGCCGCCGGCCTCCGGGCCAGCCCCAGGCCCTCGCTAGCCATGGGGAAGCCGCCGGGGTCCAAGAATCCGTCAGCGTCTGCGGCGGCGGCGGACGGCGACGAGGAGGTGTTCCTGGAGCTATCCCGTGAGCTCAAGGACGAGGCGACCCGCCTCTTCAACCGGGGCGACTACGAGGGCGCCGCGTTCAACTACGACAAGGCGGCGCGGCTGGTACCGTCCGGGCGGCCTGTGGAGGCGGCGCGCCTCCGCGCCAGCGTCGCGCAGTGCTACATGCGGATGCGCCCGGCGCCGGAGCTGCACCGCGCGGTGCACGAGTGCAACCTCGCGCTGGAGGCCGCGCCACGGTACAGCCGCGCGCTGCTCCGCCGGGCGGGTGCTTCGAGGCGATGGGAGGCACGACCTGGCCTGGAAGGATGTGAGGACCGTGCTGAGGTGGGAGCCGGGGAATGTGCTGCGAGGCGGGGCGAGGAGAGGGTCAGGAAGGCGTTGGTGGAGAAGGGTGTCGAGGTTGATGCCTTGGATGAGGAGGAGGATGGGGATGAGAGTGAGATTGGTAGCGCCAAAGGAGAGGGGAAGAGGAAGAAGAAATCGAATAAGAAGCGTTTGGATTCGGTTGCGGTGGAACAGGAGGGGGAAAATGGAAATCATGTTGCACCATTGGAGAAGCAGGCTGACCTGAGACAGACAAATGGGATAGGGAATCATCAGGATCACACTGAACGGAGTGAATCCAGTGGTTTCGAGAAGCTAGAACAAAGCATTGAGACGGAAGAGAAGGGCATGGGCAACAAGCGAGGTGCTGGAAAGAAACCGAGGCGTGGCGGGAGCAAGCAGCAGAAGCATTCTGCAGTCAAGCCAGTGAATCAATGTGAGGACGACATCGGTGTCAAGGAGGAAGCGGTGATGAAGGATGTGAAGTTGGTCTTTGGAGAGGACATCAGGTGCGCTCAGATGCCAGCTAACTGCTCTCTGTCACAACTGAGAGAGGTAGTTCAGAACAAGTTCCCGTCATTGAAGGCGTTTCTGATCAAGTATAAAGACAGAGAAGACGACTTGGTGACAATAACCTCGTCTGAGGAGCTAAGCTGGGCGAGCAGTCTGGCGGATTTGGAAGGGCCGATCCGATTGTATGTTGCGGAGGTTAATCCTGTGCAAGAGCTCGGTGTGGATGGGGTCAGGAGACGTCCTTCATTTGCCGCGTTGGATAATGGGACCGTTTGGCATGATGTTGAACATAAGTATTGCGCTGATGACTGGATGGTACAGTTTGCCCAGATAATCAAGAATCATGTTGGTTTTAGTTCTGATGCATATCTGGATCTCCATGACCTTGGCCAGAGGCTGTACTATGAGGCTATGGAAGACGCAATAGAGAGTGAAGAAGCACAGGAAATGTTTGAAGTTGCAGAGTCCAAATTTCAGGAGATGGCTGCACTGGCATTGTTTAACTGTGGCAATGTCCACATGTCTCGTGCAAGAAAAAGGCCATGCTTGCCTGAAGATTCTTCACAGGAATCTATACTTGAGCAAGTCAAAGTTTCATATGATTGGGCATGTACAGAGTATGCTAAAGCTGGTGCGATGTTTGAGGAAGCTGTTAAAGCTAAATCTGACTTTTTTGAAGGTCTTATTGCTCTCGGTCAGCAGCAATTCGAGCAGGCCAAACTCTCCTGGTATTACGCTCTTGCGTGTAAGATAAATATGGAAACTGAAGTTTTGGAGTTGTTCAACCATGCAGAGGATAATATGGAGAAGGGAATGGATATGTGGGAAAGAATGGAAACTTTGCGCTTGGGGGACTGTCTAAACCAAGTAAGGAGAAAGTTGTACTTGAGAAGATGGTCTTAGAAGGCTTTATGAAGGATATATCAGCAGATGAAGCATTTGAACAGGCTTCAAGCATACAATCACATATAAATATCTTGTGGGGAACCATACTTTATGAACGTTCAGTAGTCGAATTCAATCTGGGACTTCCCAGCTGGGAGGAGTCGCTGACTGTTGCCATGGAAAAATTTAAGATCGGAGGTGCCTCTCAAGCTGACATCAATGTGATTGTAAAGAACCATTGTGCTAATGAAACCACCCAGGAAGGTAAGAAGATTTCGTTTTGACACATAATGTGCAATTACTTTTTCTGTCTTTGTTCTGAAGGACTCTAACAAGAATCTAACACCTATTTGTTAAAAAAAGGATCATGAATTTAATTTTTAGGAACTTCTACAAATAATGCCAAAAGAGAAACAATACCTGAGTATAAACACAACTAGGATATGAGATCTGACATAGTTCCAAGTCTGCATGTCCAAAGAAGGTAGGCATGCACATAAGAGATTGCTAGCTAAACAGAACTGTTATTTTACTTATATTCACTTATGTTGGATTGCAGCTGTATGTTTTAGATTATTTGTGACAATATCCTTACGAATGTAGCGACTACTACTGAATACTCATGTTTTGAAAATAATGTGCTAAGATATATTCCCTTATGCAGGACTTAGTTTTAAGGTTGAGGAGATAGTTCAGGCGTGGAATGAAATGTATGATGCTAAAAGTTGGACAAGTGGACCCTTGTCTTTCCGCCTTCAACCAATATTCCGGCGTAGAGCTCCGAAGTTGCATCATATATTGGAGCATCTTCACTATTCATAACTCCTAACTTCTATTGTATCAGGTAATTTTCTACATAGGTAATTAGTTTCAGGAATGAATTTCATAGAAAAAATGATTTGCAGACCAGACATATTTTTCAGTAATCTCTGATCTTCCTCTAGTCCTTACATGAAGAAAAAGATGCAAAAAAGACCTCAGAATTAACTCTGTCAAACATATAAGAACATAAATAAAAATTCGGTTTTGAGAACACGAACTTGTCTTGTTGTAACTATTCCACTTTCATGAAAATCAAACCATATATATTTTCTTAATTTGGTGGAAATTCATGGAATTTCTTGTCATTTGCATAGTACAAGATTTTATGATATGTAATTTTGATTTGTAGCAATAAACATAAGTGTTCTTACTAATCTGAATGACATATTATATCTTGATAAACTTTTGGTGTGTTAGGGTCCTAACACTACAAGTTCTTTTGGAGTAGGCTGTAATCTAGCACTACAGAGACAGGGTGTGGGGGCTGCAAAGGACAACAAACACACATGTTTCTATAATTTAAGTTCATGTGTGATAAGAAATTCTTGATCCTAAAACTTTTATTTAGTACTACTGTAAGCATAAAGCAGTACAACTATTTGTTTGGGAGCCCTAAAAGACAACACATACCCAACTTTCTACAATTTCCACGCATATGCATTGAAAAATCCTTAATCCAAATTCTTATAGATCTAGTTGTTATGGTAGGGTATAGTATTAATTTCCTTCTCATCCTAGAAATGCTTGAGATCCAAACCACGATGCACACTATATAAATAACCTTTGAGGTCCAATACAAATCATCCAACGTTTGGTGCTATGATTCTTTGTGACTTGTCTCTTCTGTGTTTCACCTCTAGCCTACCCCAACTTGCTTGGGACAAAAGGCTATGTTGTTGTTTGTTGTTGTTTGGTGCTATGATTGTTTTGTGTGTGTTTTGGATGGTTACTCTTTCTGAACTGGAAGAGGTATCCAGATTTTTACTGAGTTATTTCTTATTTGAGTAATTAACTTGTATAACCTTCCACCTTAAGTTTGCATTTTACCTACCAACAACTTAGTTACCTTGCTATCTGTACCTTTAACTGGGAAGTGGGGATCATGGAAAAACATCTTTACTTATCAATTTAGGTGATAGATAGTTCTCAACATATCTTGCAATCGGATTCATTTGGGCTATATTTTTACCAAAAAGCGAAGATAATGAATAAGTTCTTCAAATTGAAGTTATTCACCTAATTTCTGTAGCAATTGATCACAAAGTATCTGAACTAAATCACTAAGTTATTCCTTCAAAAAAGCTGTTTGTAGTGTCTTAAGACGAAGATTTATTCGAAGGCGCACTACAGTGAATTTTACAACAGTTCTGGGGAACTGTTTAGTCTGGCTCAGGATAGCTCAACTACAACCATTCTACCGGTCTAATCCATTTTGGGAAGCACAATCTGGTGTTATAATGTTGTTTGAAAAACTAACCTTCATAACCATGGTGGCTTCAGGTCTTCATTGAAGTTGAAGCTTTCTGTCAAGTTTTCTATCGTGAAAATATTGCACTCAGTGCCAGTTATTACTTACACAGCTGCTCATTTGTGCCATTTTTGGGTGCAGAATAATTATATTCTAGTGATCATAATTACCGTTACCATCAAAGGAAGGGTATTTTAGAATAAGAAAGTCTTCAAAAATAGATTTCGATCATTGAGATATCTTGCATTATACTTTGAATATATAATTAGTTGACACGACTTTTGTACACTGAACAAGCATATAATTTGACTTTACTGGCCAACATTTGTAAAGTTCGTTTTTCTCAGAACAAAATAACACCTTAAATTGATGAGTAAAATTACTAGGTTACCAAATGTTTTGAATGAAAATGAATTGTTTTTTTAAATAAAACCATTACCCCATTTAGAGAAATGGTTACAAATTTTGCATTACAGTTTTATATGTCCTGCATATCGTTTTATTTTATATATCTGGATGGTTGTACTTCCATGTACCAAATACAGTACAATTTCTTTCAGTTTCTGGAACTATTCTTGATCTTATTTTTCCTTTTGCAGGTTTGTTCATCTTTGATGCTTTGTTGCACTTGCTCATGGAAAAAAGAAAAAAAAGGAAAAGAAAAGCAATATTCTATGCGTTATCAAGTCATAGATTTGCTTATTCTAAGAAAAAAAAAGATTTGCTGACTCTTGTGGTTGGCTGACCATGTAGCTTGCATTTTGCTGTAAAGTTTACAAGGTTTTTATCATCTATGTAGTAGGTGGCATCATATATCCTCTCTTGAGGGATATTTTGATAGTGCTACACTTCCTTCTATTTTACTTGTGGAAGTGCTAAAAGAGGGTTTGTACTCTTAGGTCATTGTAGGAGTGGTAGACTCATGTATTTTACTTAGAGAATTCATTAGTAGATTACCCAAAGTATGTTGCACTTTAAGGGCTTGTGGGTAACTGATGTTCAAAACAGTCGTTGTAACTGTAGCACAGATGCTAGAGCATAATGCTTTTTAACTTGTTCTTAACATACTGTATCTTTTTATTGTCAAGCTACTGTCAGATAAATGGCCTTATGTTTGTTACTGAATTTGTTGTGGATTTGTGAGAATTCAATGTGGTTTTGTGGACGAAACGTTAGCTATGCTTGTGAGGTAGCTAACGGGAAGTGTGCATTATTTAAAGATGGTAACACATTGGTCTGATTTAGTTGTTGTTTGGTATATGTGTATTCTCATATGATGCATCCGTGACATATTTAAGTAAAAAACAAGAGAAACAATTTTTTTGTAATGAACTAGAAGGGAAATTTGGTGTACAAGCCTTGTGTTTGGGGGGCATAGATAGACAGTATGCCTGGCTGTGGCTGTGGGTGCGGGCGTGGATGCGTGTGTGTGTGTGTGTGTGTTGCGCGTGTGGTTTTGAAATTGAGTTTTGAGTCGGTTTTGCTATATGAACTTGATCAGGTCCTTTGAAACTGTTCTGTGACAAGTTGGTCTGATTCTCCTTAAGGATGAAGTGGGTGTTTCTATTATCTAAAAAATGGTCCGATATAGATGTAGTCTATGCTACATGCAATCCAAGACCGATAGTAAAGCTATTCCACATGCATCAGTGATCTTATGAGTTACTCCCTCCGTCCCAAAATATTGGACGTCGAGGCATTTAAAAAAGTATCGAAATAGACGACGTTTTAGCTCCTTAGCTATGGTCCTATTCTATACCGAGTACAACAGCCATCTTCATCTGTCACCTCATGTCCTCCACTACTGAATAGCCTATACCTCATGCGGCTGAGTGTGGTCCTCGGCTCCATGCCTCCATCTCCACTACCGGCGGAGGGGAGGCAGGCGCCGACGATTTCACGGGGATGCGGGCGTCGATGAGGCTTCGGGATCGAGAGATGAGAGAGACATTCCACGTGAACCAGAGATTATCCAAGAGATAACCTCTCAGGTTCGGCAGGAGGAGGAGGAGAGGGAGGGGGGGGTTGTTTTAGCAAAAAATGCCATACCCATTACATTGCTGGTGTCTGCGTGGCTTGTCCACGTAAGCTTGTTGTTAATGCGTGTCCTATGTACCGTTGGTGACCAACAAATATATATTCAAATATATCTATTTAGTAGGTTTTTCAGTTCGAGTACCCATTTGGTAACCCCACAATGGTTTAAGTACCAATTGTGTATTTTTCTCATTTTTTATCTATGTCTTCCAACTCTATGTTTGTCTTATGTTGCATCTGAATATTATATTGGTAGCTTTTATACATTTTGAATTCATTAGTATTGCATCTCCAATTATGCGTTTTAATGAATCTTCCAATTATGTTTGGCTCCGGACCCATGTTGGGTCAAATCAAAAGGACAAAATTGCATATTTAATAAGACTACAAATATGGACACTTTGATTTCTAAAAAAAAGACCTAATCTAGTCATGGCGGCGGCGCAGGAGCGATGGACCATACTCGCCGGAATCCCTAACGTGGTGACGGACGAGGAGGCGAAGAGCATCTTCCCGCCGGGCACCGGCATCTCCGTCGCCTACAACGAGCTCCCGAGCGCCTCCGTCCTCACCGCCCCGCTCCGCATCACCTCCCCGCCCTACCCGTACAACAACTACCCCTACATCGCCGCCGCCGACCCCTCCGGCCTGCTCCTCCTCAGCGCCAAGCAACCTCTCGCCGAGTTCTCAGCCACTGTCACCTACCACGTCTGCGACGCGCGCACCGGCGAGGTCATCTCCCTCTGCGAACACTGGGGTGCCATGGGCTTACACCACGACAATGTCGGCCTCATCGTGAGGGGGCAACGCTGTCTGGTCGCGGAGCTCCAGCCCCAGAGCGACGGCACCGGCCGTGCCACGCTCCTCTGCTACACGGTCGGGGAGTACCGATGGGTCGAGACGGAGCTCGCATACTCGCCCCCGCTCCAGGGGCCGTACAACTGGTTCGGCGACGGCGTCATCTCCCACGGCGGCTTGCTCTGGTGGGTTGACCTCTCCTACGGCATCCTCGCCTGCGATCCCTTTGCCGACGAGCCGGAGCTGATGCACGTCCCGCTCCCGAGAGTCCTCGACGAGCTGCCGGTTGAGCGGTTGAACCGCAGCGCCTACTGCTGCGTGAAGGTGAGCGGCGGAAGGCTGAGATACGTGCAGATCCATGGCAGCCCTGACGCGCCGGTTGTCAGCACGTGGGCGCTTGCCGACCCGGGCGAAGCCGGGGAATGGATCCCTGAGTGCCGCGTGTTCTTGGCGGACATCTGGAACGACGAGAGCTACCTGGAAACAATGCTGCCGCGGAGCGTGCCTGCTCTTGCACTCCTCCACCCCGCTGATCCTTGCAAGATTTACTTCTTTCTTGGCTCGTGCATTTTCGCTGTCGACCTGCGGCGGAGGATGGTTGTTGAATTCAGTGAGTTTAAAATGCCCAGCCCTCCTGGCAAGATGGTGACCTCCTCCCACTTCGTCCACGCATGGCAGTATGACCCTTCCCGAATCAGTATGTATCTTCGTCAGATTTCCCTCTTTTATCTTTGCTGTTTTATTGCCTTGATTTGAGTATATCGATATGCATAGCTTGGCGCACTAAAAACATGTGAATACGATATATCACAACATTACTATGGCATGTTCATCTGTTCCTGCTGATCATCATTAGCCTGGAGCCCTGGATAGATTAATGAGATCCACTGCCTTCATGGGATCCTTTTACCTGGTTAATGGTTACTATCAGCAGCATTGATAAGCATATTCAGTTCACTACTCAGTCCCCCATGACAATTTTAGGAACCCCAAACCGAAATTAGAGTTGAACTTTTCCCCTGGTTTTGAGATTATTTTAGCTAGAAAAGAAAATGATACACAGCTTCAAGAGTACTGATGTAACTAGTTATTGTAGTATATTTGTACCTGTACAATTCTGAAGTACTGCATGTTGCTCTATTGCCCATTCTTGTATGGCTGCATTCAAGGAAATTGCTAGATTATATTATACTTTAGTGCTTGCAGTAATTATATAGTTTCATTATAGTTTCTCTATTGTTCATTAGAAATGTTTGGTTTGCATGTCTATGTTAATTGATATGGAGAACCATCAAACTGATCAATTGGCTGTCATATGCCGCTTGATAGTTGTGGCACTGTAAGAGCATAGATGTGTATAACTGTTACAATGGCACATAGAAGACACTCGGACCGATCTTATAGATACAGTGTTTCTGTATAGTACAATTAACCAGTTTCTAAAGCTTATAAATTCTTTGTTGCAAGTATTGACCAATTTGCTCTCCTTAACCATGGTAATTTTTTGTCTTTCAAGGGCCCCCTGATTTTGTACCAACACACATAAGGAAAGCGAAGGAGTTTTCTGCTCAGAAGAGGTCACCCTATGTTCACACTAATCTGATTGTGCATATGCATATAGCTTCCAATAAATATGAGATTTTTTTTTTTTTCAGGGCCTAATACAATTGTCATTTGTTGATTCAGGTTGTTTGTTCGCATGTACGGCTCTATCTTGCGTGGAAGTGGTATGTACTTTATGATACATCAACTGCACCTTTTTCTATCAAATTCTTTCATTGCAATTATAAGCTGTTATGTTTCCTGGAACCCTGGCTGTATAAACTGATTGGATCCTTACTTGTCTGTATCACTGCTGTAATTGCGTATTCTTGTTCACTTTTTCCTTAGTTGGGTCCAAAGTTTTTGTGGCAGAGCTAATTTCCTTTAGTGCATTTTCAGCTGCAAAATTGAAATCCCGGAAATCTATAAGCAGGCTGCAACAGGAAGTTATGAGGACGGTGATACCTGATCATGTATTTAAGAGGAGGGGAATCTCCAAAGTAGATTTGCATCGGTTTGCGTCATTAACTATGGACGAAATGGATAGTTAACTCTTCGATAAGATTATTGAGGATGCTACCTCAATCTATTATCCTGCCAGGCACTCGTCTTATGTGGGAATGGCATATGGAATGGATCATGTAATTTTACATGAGATCAGAATGGTTAAATGCTCGTGGAATACTGGAATTTTTGTTTTCACTCTTAGCGTCATGAATTACAAAAGCAGCAGTAGCTGGCAGGCTATTGGTACTGTTGACATTGACAGGCAGACCACATATGTGGTTGGAAACTATTTTGAAGGTCAGTCAGGTTGGTCGTCAGTCTTAATTTTATTTTGCAATTTGCACTATTGGAATTCCTTATGACTTCTTTCTACTGGTTTTGGATGATGAGCAGCTCTGCTGTGTTCTCCTAATCGGGGTTTGTGATGATGAGTAGTCTGAGACGCCATGGTGGCCTGGTGGGAGAGAAATTGAATATTGTACGATGTGATGCCCTTTGTAAGCACAGGAGAAGTGCCTAGAAAGAAATAGTTTGAACATTAATTTTATATAGTACTAGTGTCAAGCAACATGCACAATGAAATGGTTTGTTTCTCTTAAAAAATAAAATTATGAATTACACCTTGGTATTGAATCTAAGACCATGCCTCTTAACAAGATTCGGTTTCTAAGCTTAAGATTTTATCTTAATAGCTGAGAACAAAACAAATCAGCCACACTGGAGGTTGAATTCTAAAAATGATATGCAAAGTATTTCAAACAAAACTGGTAAAGTGACATTCAAAGAAGTGTTGGTGTCGGTGTTCAGCAAATCCGCAAAAGAATTGCCCAGGAGCATAATAAGGCACGGCGCCAATTAAGAAGTAGCATTACAAATTTCAGCTGCTGAAGCATATTTAAGGCACCGGAGTTACCCGAGAGCTTTTTGGTGCAAAATCTGACAAGTAGATTTAAGGATGCCTTAACATACGTAAACCAAAACTCTGATAGCAGATAGAGCATATCAACAATACAAAAAACTTAACATTGACTTGGATAGGTGATGATGCTGCTCCTCCCTGTACGTCATGGCTTGTCCTGGCTGCACGAGATGGAAAACACAGTAGAGTATGGGATGGAAGCAGTATCAAGCTCATAGAAGCCACAGAGCCCATCACCGCCTTCTTCTCCGGTGAGATGGAAACATGGTATGCAGTGCGAGAACAACCTTGAGGTCTCCCCGGCAGGGATCTCCAGGACCCCGTTTCCCTCGTCAGGCTTGAACACAGCAACGTAGCCATCTACTTTGGCCAGGACAGAGAGTCTCGTGCCAGCCTCGGTGCGCTCGATGACCTCGACAAGAGCAAATTCACTAGCACAGATGCTAGAAGCAGGAAAACACCTGGTATAGACGGCCCAGACCTCGCCTACCTGTGGAAGAATCTCTAGCTCGCGCGGTATGCCGGTTTCTCTGGCGTCCACGAGGTGGGAGAAAACGTCAGTGGTGTCGAATTTGGCTCCCTCATTTAGAACTCTGAATGTGCCACAGCTGATGGGTATGCCCTGCTGGTCAGGCCAACATTTCTCTTGCACCGGCCTAGGGTAGGCCTCCAGCCACATCAAGTGCGCCATGAAAGGCTCTGGCTCAACTTTGTCTATCCAGCCGTACTGCCTGGGGAAAGCATCAAAACTGCCACCATACATAGCCCAGACTTGCCCAGGTTTAAACTTCTGTCGCAAGCGGTTCTCTTCGAAACTATGGAAATCAGGGGCAGGGTATTCGTAGGTAGTGGGGGAGAATTGGCCGTCGCTGAATCCATCGGTGTTGTCATGCTCCTGCAAGGTTATGTCCTGATGTTCAGGAAAAGCAACTCTGTCCTCATTACCTGTACCTATGTTTTTCTTCCCATTCTCCTTCTGTTTGATGCTTGTTTCAATGGTAACAAGAGTTGGTGGAGCATTATCATCTGATATTTCCTTACGGCTGGTGTCAACATGAGCTGATGGTGAATCATTCCTCATTTTCCTCCTGTTGTAGCTGATCTGCAGATTGTTCTTGGGGAAGTTGTCGGTTGACAAGACCTGTTAAAATGAATATGATTAAGCTTGCTTTAGTGAGCCAATCTGAAGAAACAAATAAAGAAGTGCATAGATATGACGTACGGTAATCGAAAAAAGAAACCCTTTGCTTCTTTTTAAGTGCATATGTGTTAAGCACAAGATAAAGAAGTGTACGGGCCACAACAGACATACAAGGACTGACCATGATACCTATATTATAATATAACTTGTAACACTGTGAAAAGAAGAAGAGTAGTTTTCAGTAAATTTTGGATGTGCTTGCCAAAGTTCTGGTAGCCAAGAAAATGAGTGCCAAATTGATCACAAACTTGTCCTTTAGGATGACTAAATCATAGGTGCATTAACATCTGGTCCAAGTCAAACAATACCAAAATTTAGTATCAAATTGATTTTTTAATGTAATCTATAACTTGGAAACCAGATTGACCATTAGAATCATGAAAATCTAGAAAATAAAATAAAATGGAATGAAATTAAAAAGGCAGAAGGAACTAAGAAGAAAAACCTTACGGACCAACTAAGACAAGCTACTCTTCTTCTCTCTTTCTTTTCGAAATCATGCATTGTACGTTCTTCATTAAGAGAAGTGGGAATAAAAATACAGCACCCGGTAGTACCCGCTACTCTTTTTCTCTGATGATAACCTTTCCTTCTCCACTAAGCTTTGGATCTAGCGTTAGGGTTTGGGTTTGGGTTTGGATTTTTGGGTTGGAGTGACGGTGCTTTATGACTACCAGGATCTCTCCTACAAGTTGAAGACATCGAGAGTTTTATTAAATCAAACCAGGATTACAATCTCTGTTTTGCCAACTCCCTAAGCTACTCTGGAGCTTGGTTAAACCAGGAATGAAAAGGTTCAGAACTGGATCGATGTCATCCTTGCACAAATAGTGTGCCTCCCTACGCACAAAAGCAAAATTCAGTGAAAGAAAGTTCTACCTAGCTTTCAAAGTTTTCGTGGGAAATTAAGTACAGTAGTTATCTGTACAAGATGCGCTAGGGAAAAAAATCTTACATTCTAGAACAATTGCAGAAGGCCATTAACAGTAACAACCATTGTACTTGATCTATTTTCTAAAGTCTCCTACTTTTCCATTAAAAAAGTAGTTTGAAGTAACACATAAATATTGATCTAAATTAACCACCGTCACCATTATGCAAAATAATCTAAAGTAACCGCCTAAATGTTCATCACATATACCATTGTGAAACATAATGTAAAACTTAAATGATACTTCTAAACTACCCACTTCTATCATTGAATTCCAATGTCAAAGAATACAAGACGAGCTCCTTCAACTAAGGTTATGTATTCTTGAAGTGAATGACTCTTGGGATTTTATCTGGGGAAACCAATCCTATTCATCAAATACGTTTTTAAGTACCAATATGCATCCATTTACACTCCTCAAGCTTCTCCTGACTTTGGAACTCAAAGTGCATCCCAAGAATCAAGTTTTCACTTCCTTTCAAGTGATTGTTCCAAGAACAAACCATCTAGTTATAGTAGCTAGGCAATCAAAGAATAATTGCTAAATACTTTCTTCAATGTCATTGTGATAAAGAACACAACAATACCCCTCTTCTAGGAATTTGTTTCATCTTCTCAACTTATTACTTGTATTGATTCTATCATTTAGAAGTAACCAAGATGCCACTATCTACCAAAAGCTAATTACTACTCGGGGTCTTTTTGCTTACTCGGTGCTTGGTGTCTGTGGAATGAAAGGAATGCCTTGATCTTTGATAGTTAGGAACCTAATTTCAATTCTTGGAAGACTGCAATCAAGAAGGAAGTCACACCCAACCTATTCAAGATTAAATAGTCCTTGCACTTGTTACCCAAATCGTTTGTGGCGGGATAGCTTGTAATTGTCCATTTGTCCCTTCTTTTCTTTTATGTGTAGGTTTCTTCTCTATACGCTCTCGAGTGGCTAATTTCTTGTTATTTATGCCCCTTTTATTTAAGTTGTCACGAGGCTTTTCCCACGGTTTTTGTTCTGAAAAAAAAATCTGATATTATTTCTTCCAAAGTTGACCAAGTGTGTTCAACCAAATCCACAACAAGTTTATTTATACTAATAACTGAATTTTGTATGGAGAGTGAGCATAGACGGATGTGCTTACCAAAATTTTGGTAGCCAAGAAAATGAGTGCCAAATTCAACACAAACTAGTGTTTTAGGATGACCACATCATAGGTGCATTAATCTAGTTCCAAGTCAAACAATACCAAAATTTGTATCAATTTGTGTTTTAAAATGTAATTATTGGCCTCTAAATTTATGTTTAAATTGAGGGCCACCAAGCTTGGAAAATAGATGAATCATTAAAATCACAAAAATCCATAAAATAAAATAAAATAAAATAAAATAAAATAAAATAAAATAAAATAAAATAAAATGGAATCACAAGGTAGAAGAAAAACCTTATGAGAACCAACTCGACGTGCTACTCTTCTTATTTGATGAGAACCAACTTTTCTTCTCCACTGAGATTTGGATCTAGGGTTAGGGTTTGGGTTTGGGATTTGGGGTTAGGGTGAAGATGCTTTATGACTACTAGGATCTCTTCTACAAGTTGAAGACATTGAACCAATAACACAGGATAGGAACAAATCTCATTGAAACCCTAGCGACACAAATCAATTCACTAGAATAGGAGAATAGGGTCCAGATTGTACCTAATCCGGCCGATGTGAAATAGGGAACAACCTTTTCACTAATGGACTTGGAAGGAGGAAAGTTGTCGCCGCCGTTGTTGCCACCGTCGCTAGGGAAAATGAGAGGGGAGCAACTACGGGAGAGGAGTGGGGGAAGGGTATGTTTGCCCAAGTGACGGACGAGTGGGGCGAAAAGGAAGGAAGCGAGGGTAAATGGGTCACTTTCACGTGCCCTCTTAGGGTTTGCAGCCGTCTAGCACCGTTGTTAGTGGTGTGAGTAGAAGTATTGCTCATTTTGAGTTTACCGCTATTGGGACGGAAGATGGACTAAAAGATGAGGAAGGAACATTCGAGCAGGACTAGGGTATGGTTTTCACTGTACTTCATTTACTTGCATTGGAGTGGTTGATGGGACGCATTTCCATTGTGGTGCTAGCTTCAAAGGTTCTTCAACATGGTACTCAGGGATCCTTGCATATAACCTAGTTGCCATGGATACTCCTTGCAGAATGTTTTAGCTAAATGTGACTTTTATTAATTAGTTCATCTTTGTTCACACGGGACAGACAGGATCAGTGCATGATATGAGATTATTTAGTGATGCCATACGGGGAAAAAAAGAGACAAGTTTCCACATCCACCGCCTAACATTTGCACATGTTGTCTCACCTGTCAAGATTCCTATTACCATTGCCATGTGTTATCTAATGTCAACTGCATTTTAGGAAAGTTTATCTTGTCGACTCAGGGATCGAGCATAACCGACCAGGTTATCTTGCAACCATTCGAAGAGGGTGAAATATCATTTTAGAGAGTATTTACGAGACCCAGAATCAAGTGGGGGAAAATGAGGTATTCAATTATGCACATTCATCTCTTCATGATGTTATCAAGCGTTCTTGTTTTTTAGAATTTTAAAGACGATGTGAATGATTTTATTGGACCTACCTAGTCACCCAATGCAGAACAAAGCAAGATAATACTTGCATGCATGGACGTCCATAGTTTTATGCGAGAAAGTGCAATGAAAGATGCATACTTTGATATGATCTCGATGAAAACTATGTGCCGTTCTTGCAGCTGGCTACCTGTCGAAGAAATGGTGCAAATACCAAGATGAGGATGAACATATGAATGCCAATATATTGAAAACAGTTTTGTGTGATATAATTTTCCCGATAGTATGCACCTTAAATATTTTCAATTTATTAGTGCATTTTTTATTTTTATTCAACCGATAACACAGTAACGGCAATAAGAGAGTATTATTTTTATTATTGTACCAAGTACCAGTAGCACATAGCAGCAATAGGGAGGGTGTACAGGGGCACAGGTCATCATCACAGCAAAGGACAAATAATTGCTCAAAAAAAAAGCACTGGATGAATAGCAGTATAATGTAGCACAGACTGCACAGTAGAGGCAACATTACAGCAGCAGCACATGATACCAAAATTTAAGCCAGCTATTAGGTGGCCAGCCCTAGCCGATAAGAATGACTAGTTATCTCCCGATAATGCAGAGCCGGAGGGATGCTCAATAACTTGGCTCTAAGAAAAAAGACAGTAGATAGCTGATGCTAAAAAGCTAAACTGTGTTATCCCTCAACCAACATAAACACGGCATCACCAACCGCGGCGATGATAATTGGCCTCACTGGAACAGAACAAATCAGTAAACTAACCTAACGCACCAGCACACTGAAGAAGTTATATTATGAACAAAACAGCATGCTTTGGCACTGCTACTTCACTCGAGATCAAGCCACCTCAATTTCTAATATGATCTACTGAGAAATGGGCATACATCGACAACAACTCCAGGTGCTAGCAACATCGTCTTCGGTCTCCGCTGTTCTGCTGCAGCCAAGAAATGGGCGTGTGATCCTGTCAGGACTGGGGTTACCACTTCAAACTCGTGATCCTGGGCCTGCAGTCTCCATGACACCCGAGTCCATTTTCTTATCTGAACAGTGGGGTCTTGATTGCACCGATGTCATCAGCCTTGTGGCAGGCATACATGTGCATATATATAGAAATTCCTCGGATGACAGCATCTGCTCAGACTATTTGGCAGCATACCAGCTCTTTGCACACTTGGCATCAACGGCCAGGTCCACTTTCAAAAAGTTGGTTCCGTAGAAAGGTTTGGACATGCACTCCACCACTATAGCCTTGGCCACCTCAGCAGATTCTGAAGGCCCTTCCAGTATCACTTCATCATGCACCTGACATGTAAACATTGCAACCAATTTTATTCCAATGATATTATCAAATAGTTATCTGTCAGCTTCACTTGCGTTTACATCAAAGGAAACACAAATAGTGGCTTGCCCATCTTTTAAGATTTAATAAAGTTGTCAGCCAGAATGCATTGTATTATAAAAAAGAAGAGACGACGAACCTGCAACAAGAGCCTCCAACCAAGCTCCTTAAGGCGGGCATTCCTTTCGATCTCAAGCATGGCACACATAGCAACATCTGCTGCGCTTCCCTGACGATCAGAGATACCAAACTTAAGGTCAAGTTTTAGAAGCAAACAATAAAGCATAACAATAAGCCGCAATTAGTAATCAGTACCTGCACTGGTGCATTTATAGCAGCACGCTCAATATGACCTCGTTGACCAGGACCAAACTGAGTCAAGTTAGGAAAATGGCGTGACCGCCCAAGCAAAGTGTAGACTTCGCATTTCTCGCGTGCAAGCTTCTTCTGACTTTTTTGCCAAGCTAACACTTCTTTTCTATCTCCATACCAGAGCTTCAATGTATCCCTTGCCTCCTTAACAGAAACCTGGGTCACAGCTCTGGAGCTTGTTATGACACCTTTTTGAAAAGATCTTATGTACCATATAGAGCACAAACATGAAGGGAAAGATATCTAGGATACACTGCATAAGAATTGAATTGACAACTACCAGTACCTAAGATGCTAGAAATTTAAATAGAGCTAATATGCCATGTATCTCACAAATTGGAAAAAAAAAAAAAAAAGAAACAAATTAAGGGAGCAAATCATCCTCGTTCCTTAGCAGCAGGACTCAGATCAAGTTATGAAAATTGCCATAACACACAACTACTGTTGTCTTGCTGGGACAGTGGTGATAAAAGGATCACTGAAGTCAACTCCAAAAATAAAAGACCAATTCCTGCATATTTTGATTAAATTGCTGACCCAAAAATCCTAGTTTGAAATGCAGATCTAGGTTGGTACTTTGGTAGCAGTAAGCTTCATACCTTCCAATCCCGGGATAGCCCAACAGCTGTCTTTCCATAAGCAATGGAAAAATTAAGCATTTTAGCTTTCCTCCTCTCTGCGCCAAAAGCATCCTAAAATGGAACAATGAACTCAACTCAACTCCAAAATACCATTAGTATTTCTATTTCATATATGTTTATGTGATTCTGTAAAAACAATGCACATATATTTCCTTATCACATAATACAGATAGTACTCCCTCTGTCCCAAAATAACTGCACTTCTCTCTTTTTGAAGAATCATCTTTAAAAAATGTCTACATTTATAGAAACATTATCAACATTTGGTTCTTCTAATACGTTTATTCTGAAAACATATTTCACTATTGATCTTCTGGTACTTATTACACATCATACATATTAGTATATTTTTGTATAGATTCCATCAAATTTTAAAAAGTTTAATTCCTTGAAAAGTGAGATGTGCATGGCATGAAGCATTTAGAGAACTAAAAGTACATGCAGGAAAATTCCTGCTCAATAGCAATTGATGAAAAAGACAGGTCATGGGTGCATCTTATTTAAAATACAAAGTGTGCCCTTGTGTATGGAATGTACATCAGTACAAGGGTACCAGCCATTGCAGCAATTTAATACATTTAAGGTTCAATGCTGAAGATGTGAGAGTTCAAAATATTTAGTGATACAAATGTTCAACAACACACGCATGCAATACAATCATGGCATTCTTAGCTCAAGCCTTCGAGGAATGCCTAGTGTTAGGGTGTGTTGACTGTGGATCCGTATTGGCAGACTCAAATTAAAAAAAAAAAAAGAGTGCAATGGAAATCCAATAAATAATCTGGAACAACACTGTAAGAAATAATCTGCTGTCCCCATTCCTTCTTCTTCCTGCTGCAGCAAGTGATGGAGCAGTCAGCTCCTAGCAGCTGTAGATCATGGCAATAGGCCATGCTTAGTACTATTAGAGGTACACCAGCAAGTAGTGGCTGGTCTTAGTCATGTACTAGGAGTAGTGGCTGATGTAAGCCATGTAGTGTAGGAGTAAGGAGTAGGTAGAAAGTACCATAGTTGGTACATGTAAGAGATGTATATAATCCAGCCCAAAGGCAATAGAGAAGCCAGTTCTTGTGCCATTTTCACCTTCAGCTCGGCCACTGCAGAGCAGAGTGTGTGAGTGTGTGTTCTTGAGCTCGGCTCATCTTCTACCTTGGCTCAGGGGAGAAGGAGAGGGAGGGAGAGCAGGTGCTGCTCACCTGGTGCAGGGGTTGTGTCAATACGTGGTATCAGAGCGTGGGTTGCCGTTGCTCAGCTTCATCGCCGGCAATGGGCGAGACGGCGGAGGAGATCGCGGCGCGGGAGGCCAAGGAGAAGGCGGTGGCTGCGGAGAAGGCGGCGTCTGGCTCCAAGGCTCTCGTGGAGGTGCATCGGGTGCGCGAGTTTAGCAGCCCGAACTCCTGGCCCATGCTCACGCGCACCAACTACGGCAAGTGGAGCGTCCACATGAAGTGGAAGCTCAAGGCGCGCCATTGGTGGGGAGCTGTTGAAGGAGCCGACGCCGGAGCGGACGCGGAGGTGGGCGTCATGGAGCGCTCATGGCGTCCACGCCGCCCGAGTACCATGAGGCGCTCGGCGGCAAGGATACGGCGAAGGAGGCTGGGACATGCTCGCCTCGCCCGCCTTGGCTCGGATCGAGCCAAGAAGGCCAAGCGCGGCGGGCTGCGGAGGGACTTCGACGAACTCCGGTTCAAGTCCGGGAGATGGTGGAAGATTTCGCGGCGCGCGCAAACGTTGGCCGGGCAATTGGCCACGTTTGGGAAGCCGATCGATGACGGGACGTCGTGGCCAAGGCTGCCGCTGCGTCGTACCGGCGAAGTACGCCCGGCTCGCCGCTGTCCATCGAGACGATGCTTGGATCTCTCCACGCTCTCTCTCGGAGGATGTGACGGGCGGGCTGCGCGCGGTGGAGGATCGCGCGCCCGCGGAGAAGCCCGAAGCCCGGGCGATGCGACGGAGGATCAGTGGGTGGCCAGGTGGAAGGAGAGACGCCGGAACGGCGAAGGCCCGTCCACCGGAGGCGGCGGCGGCGGTGGCGGCAAGAAGGCCGGCAAGGCGCCGGCGGACAAGAAGAAGGGGAAGAAGAAGCGCTTCCCCGACCCCAACGCCTGCCGCAAGTGCGGCGAGGTTGGGCACTGGGCGCGGGAGTGCCCGAACAAGAAGCAGGAGAAGGAGGAGGCACACCTGGCGGAGGACGATGACGACGGTGACCACGCGCTCCTGATGGGAGTGTACTGCGCGGCGCCGTGCGGCGAAGCAGAGGAGGCGGAGGTGAAGCAGAGCACTGCGACGCCGGTCGTCCACCACCTCGACGAGCCGCGCGTGCAAGTGCATCTGGGCGCCGTCGGAGATGAGTCCGAGCAGCGGTGGTACCTCGACTCCGGCGCGAGCAACCATATGACTGGGTGCCGCGCTGCCTTCTCCGAGCTGGACGAGAGCCATGGCGGGAGCGTCAGGTTTGGCGACGGCTCTCGGGTCCAGATCCGTGGGCGCGGAACGGTGCTGTTCCGGTGCAAGGATGGCGAGCACCGTGCGCTCACGGAGGTGTACTTCATCCCCGAGCTCCGGTCGAGCATTGTCAGTCTTGGACAACTCGACGAGCATGGCGCAGAGGTGCTGATCAAGGCGGGGGTGCTGAGAATCAGGGACCAGGACGGCAGGCTCCTGGCCAAGGTAAGGCGCTCACGGAATCGCCTTTACCTGCTTGACTTGAAGGTGGAACAGCCCGTGTGTCTGGCGGCGGTGAGCGAGGAAGAACCGTGGCTCTGGCATGGCCGGTTCGGCCATCTGAGCTTCGACGCTCTGGGCCGGCTGGGGAGCATGGTGACCGGGCTGCCAAGCATCAAGCACGCGGCGGAGCGTGCGATAAGCCCCTCGCCGGAAACGAGAGGAGGATGCCGTTCCCCAGGCGGCCAAGTGCCGGGCGGCGGCGCGGCTTGAGCTAGTCCACGGGGACCTCTGCGGGCCAATCACGCCGGCGACGCATGGCGGGCGCCGGTACTTCTCTGCTTGGTCGATGACCGGCGGGTACATGTGGCTGCGGCTACTGACGAGCAAGGGGGAAGCGGCGGACGCCATTAAGGCGTTCAAGGCCAAGGCGGAGGCGGAGTCGGGAAAGCGGCTCCGGGTGCTGAGGACCGACCGCGGCGGCGAGTTCACGGCGGTGGAATTCGCCGTGTACTGCGCAGAGGAGGGGTGGTGCGCCGCCTCGCGCCCGTACTCCCCGCGACGAAACGGCGTGGTGGAGCGCCGGAATCAAACGATTGTGGGCATGGCCCGATCGATGATGAAGGCGAAGGGGATGCGGCGCAATGCAGGGCGGCGGTCACCACGGCCGTCCACATCCTGAATCGTTCGCCGACGAAGGCCCTGAAGGGGAAGACCCCGTACGAGGCGTGGCACGGGCGCAAGCCCAATGTCTCGTATCTGCGCACGTTTGGCTGTGTCGGACACGTTAAGAACACCAAGCCGCGGCAGAGCAAGCTGGAGGATCGGAGCACCCGCATGGTGTTCCTCGGCTACGAGGACGGGTCGAAGGCATATCGCCTCTACGACCCGGTCGGCGGCAGGGTGGCGGTGTCCCGGGATGTCGTCTTTGACGAGGCAGCGGCGTGGAAGTGGGCGGAGCCAGAGGGCCGGGAAGCCCGAGGCGGCGGCGGGCTCTTCGACACATTCGTCGTCGAGCGGATGGTGGTCCACGGCGGAGCGGAGGAGGACGTGGAGCGCCCGCGGCCGGGGAAGCGCGAGCCCCGAGCTGCGCCCGGCGAAGCGAGCCGCGGCCCGGCTGCGGCGGGTACAGAGGAGCCGCCAAATCCAGGCGGAGCGGGCCATTTTGGCTCACCAGCGCGGGAGCAGACCCCTGTTTCAGCAGAACAGGGGACACCGGCGGCGGCCACGATCGAGTACGCATCTCCACCGTCTAACGTATCTGACTTTGTGGATGCGTTCCATGAAGGGGAGGAGATTCGTTTCCGCCGGATGGACAACGTGATCGGCGAGGCGGCGGTGCCAGGCTTGGCGGCGCGGGAGCTGGGGGAAGCCGATCACGCTCTGCTACTGATGAGTGCAGAGGAGCCGTCCACGTTCGCCGTCGCGGAGCGCGACGCGGCGTGGCGAAGGGCGATGCTCGAGGAGATGCGGTCGATTGAAGACAACCACACTTGGGAGCTCGTCGATCCGCCGGCGGGGTGCCGGCCGATCGGGCTCAAGTGGGTGTTCAAGGTCAAGCGCGACGAGCGGGGCGCCGTCGTGAAGCACAAGGCTCGACTCGTCGCCCGCGGCCGTACGGGAGGGAAGGGTGGACTTCGAGGAGGTGTTCGCGCCCGTGGCGCGGATGGGAGTCGGTGCGGGCGCTCCTCGCGCTCGCCGCGGCCAAGGAGTGGCAAGTCCACCACCTCGACGTGAAGTCGGCTTTCCCGAACGGAGAGGCGGCGGAGACGGTGTACGTGAAGCAAGCGCCGGGCCGTGGTGGAGGGAGCGAGCGCAAGGTTACGCGCTGCGGAAGGCCTGTATGGGCTGCGCCAAGCGCGAGGGCGTGGAACGCTAAGCTCGACGCCACCATGGCGGAGCTCGGGTTCCAGCGGTGTGCCTCGGAGCATGCCCTGTACACCCGCCGACGGGGGAAGGAGCAGCTCGTCGTCGGCGTGTACGTGGATGACCTGATCGTGACGGGTGCGCGGGCGGAGGACATCGCCAAGTTCAAGGAACAGATGGCGACTCGGTTCCGCATGAGTGATCTGGGATCGCTCTCCTACTATCTCGGGATCGAGGTGAAGCAGGGGGCGGACTCCATCAAGCTCGGGCAGCGCGCCTACGCGCTGAAGCTGCTGGAGCGGGCGGGAATGGCGGGCTGCAAGACGGTGGCTACGCCGATGGAGGAAAGGGTCAAGCTCTCGAAGCAGAGCACAGCGGCGAAGGTGGACGCCACCTTGTGCCGGAGCATCGTCGGCGGTCTTACGCATACCCGGCCGGACATCGCGTTCGCGGTCGGCTATGTAAGCCGGTTCATGGAGGATCCGCGGGAGGTTCACTGGACGGCGGTGAAGCGCTGCGCGCTACGTTCGGGGACGGCGGAGATGGGCTGGTGTTCCCTAAGCGGGGCGGGCTCTGCCGAAGGTGTTCAGCGATGCACCACCCGAGAGACGCGAACCTGGGCTGGTGGGCTTCGTGATGCGGACATGGCGGGCGACGTGGACGGGCGGCGGAGTACTTCCGGCGTGCTCGTGTTCCTCGGGCGGCGCCGGTGGCATGGCGATCAGAAGCGAGAAGATGGTGGCCTTGTCCACCTGTGAGGCGGAGTACGTCGCGGCGCGACGGCGGCATGCCGAGTGGTGTGGCTCCGGCGGTTGCTGAGCGAGGCGATCGGAGTCGAAGCTCGGCCCGCCAACTCTCAAGGTGGACAACCAGCCAGCCATCGCGTTGGCGAAGAATCCAGTCCTCCACGACCGGAGCAAACACATTGATGTGAAATTTCACTTCCTTCGTGATTGCGTCGATGGAGGGCAACTTGTCATCGAGTTCGTCGAGACCGGGCGGCAACTCGCTGACATCCTCACCAAGTCGCTCGGGCGCCTGAGGTTCACTGAGCTTCGAGGTATGATCGGCATGGCTGAGGTGAAATGAGGACAGCAAAGATTAGGGGAAGAATTGTAAGAAATAATCTGCTGTCCCCATTCCTTCTTCTTCCTGCTGCAGCAAGTGATGGAGCAGTCAGCTCCTAGCAGCTGTAGATCATGGCAATAGGCCATGCTTAGTACTATTAGAGGTACACCAGCAAGTAGTGGCTGGTCTTAGTCATGTACTAGGAGTAGTGGCTGATGTAAGCCATGTAGTGTAGGAGTAAGGAGTAGGTAGAAAGTACCATAGTTGGTACATGTAAGAGATGTATATAATCCAGCCCAAAGGCAATAGAGAGCCAGTTCTTGTGCCATTTTCACCTTCAGCTCGGCCACTGCAGAGCAGAGTGTGTGAGTGTGTGTTCTTGAGCTCGGCTCATCTTCTACCTTGGCTCAGGGGAGAGAAGGAGAGGGAGGGAGAGCAGGTGCTGCTCACCTGGTGCAGGGATTGTGCCAACAAACACCACTCGACAAATGAAATACTTAGCATTCAGAAGTTCACAATTCCCAAAACCACAAGAATGATATACCTGTATCTATGTATCATTGTAAAAAATTTGGTAGGAATTTGACTGAATGAACTACAAACTACTAGCACTAAGGGATTATAATTCCAGTGTAGGTACAAGATATGTATATTGACAACAACAAAAACAACAACATAGCCTGTCAGTCCCAAGCAAGTTGGTGTAGGCTAAATATATGCATATGAACAGTTAAAACAAATAAAAATAACTAAGAAACACCACAGCTCTAAATAAAACTAATACCACTTGAAGTACCTTCAATAGCGGCACTGGAGGTTTCTCTTGACCAGGTTGAGGGTGCCACTCAAGAAGAACTTTCTCCTCATGGACAGCATCACGGATATGTTGGTACATATTCATGGCTGTCCTAGAATGAAAATCACCACCGGCCTTGAAAGCATCCAGCATGCTTTTACAATTAGTAAGGTGGGCTAAGATCCTAAGCTCCAGCTACATTAAAACATGCCTTTAATAAGAAATTAAGATGAAAGGCCATTCAAGGACAAAAATGTTGACTATTGAGCACTATTTCACACACCTGACCATAATCTGCAACAATAAGAGAATTCCCTGGAGCTGCAACAAAAGCTTGGCGAATCTTATACCTATCCTTCTCAAGGGCAGGTTGGTTCTGCAAGGGACATGTATTGAGTTTGAATACATGGTATTGACAAAAAGAATAGGGTGGTACTTTAGCTGCAAGCACTATTTACCAGATCTAAACTGTATTGCGATTAGAGTTTGACCATTTGCCACTTTTGGAGCTAAGTATATTTATCCAGTGCCACTGGTTAATGCTGAAGCCTCAGGCTATAATCAGCAGACATTAATCATAACCACATCCATCTTGTACAATGACTTTGTGAAGCAGCAGCATTTACATACTAGTGAACTAAAGATGTGATGTCAACGATTATTTTATCAAAAAAAAAAAAAAATCGTAACTACACGTTTGTCTTTCCCTCTTCTTGTACAGTGATATATAATGCACTTAATTAAAAGCCAGAGATGGCGATTTAAGAAGCTCCATATAAATCCCACATAAGCAAAAGAATGTGCATACCTGTAGATTTGGTGTTCTCGATGACAAGCGCCCTGTCTCAGTATTGATATTTAATGAAGAGTGAATGCGCCCCTCCGCACATGATATATGATCTCCCTACCATGGAGTAAGGGGTTTATCAGATATACGACACATGGAAACACATCGTAGACAAATGCAGTTAGCTAAGCATAATCAGTATGCTGACAAGAGCCAGCAGAAGCACCTAATAGCAATAATGTCCTCAGTCACGTTGCATGCTTGAATGTGAGCATTAAGTATCTAAGCACCTTTAAAGACCTCAAAGATATCTCAAGGGGCACACTACAAATGAATGATCATGGTGGAGGGAAAAGCACTCAATCACAAGAACTGAATTTAACAGTTATTTTGCTAAGAACAAAATTTAGAAACTACATGATCCAAATCAACAAAAACTAAAACTTGATGATGCAGATAGACACTAAATTTAGCAAACCTCATGCTTCCTTTCAGCAAAAGAAGAAAGAAAAGGAGAGAGAAAAACAGCCCTAACAAATCAGCAAGTTGTGTGATGCATCCTCAGCACACAACAGAATAATTTTGTGCTGTGAGCATACATAACATAAGCAAAATTCGATTTGCATTGCAGCAAAGGCCAGCCATGCTGTCTCAAGGCAGGAACGATAACTAACAAGATTGGCTAGCTAACCTGCAACGGAAGAATGAAATTGGATATCAATGAATCAATAGAACATATTTCACATAAAGCTGCAATTGCATGGCATGCTTCTTTTCCATTCTTTCCTCCACCGAACGCTTCGTATGCTGTTCCATAAGAGGAATCTCCATCTGGGTTTTCTGAACCAATTGTATCTTCATCGTCCTCTTGGATATCATCCATTTTGTAAATATATTTTGTAGGTATTTTACCAGCCAAACTTCTCAATGCATCCGCACTGGCTGATGGCCAGCCACTCGGGGTGAACATATCAGTTTTCAGATCTTCAACAATACTGCAGAGTTCAATAGTACGATACTTTGACGTCTTCTCACCCTCTGTAGCAACATTTTCTTCATTTAGCACTTTAAAAATTTTACTCTGTGGCCAAGTTTCACCAGATCTGTGTCTGTTACAAAGATAACAAAGTTTAACTCTTTTAGGAATTGTACGAAAACGATTTGAAAGAGAGCTTGAGTTTCCAGTTACCTTGGACATATGCGCAATTAAACTACTAGAAGATACAAAAGAAAACCAAGAACATTAAATTCACTTCTGCCTAGGATATTACATACACAAAATGGTAAACATGCACAAAAGGCAAAATAAAATTTATTTTCCATTTCCCATTTTGGCTCTTGCTTATATAACAGATAAAAGTAAGTTCTTATCAAGTTTCGGGCTTTGGGCCATGTGTCCCATTGTGCATGGCCATGACTTGCGGTCAAACTAATGTCTTCTACACCAAACCACTACCAAAGTTACCGGTGCCATTACCTAAAGATACATGAAGTGCACTGAGGAAGATAACACACAGAGAAGGTATATGGAAACAGAGAAGGCTTTCAAACCTTAAATAAAGAAATCAGTGAAAGGCAATACCTATTTTCAATGCCACCAAAGAGAAGTTGGCGAATTTGAGTATCACTATTCACATTCATGTATTTGGCATCAGGACAATATTTAGATGCCCATTTCCGAAACTTCTCTGCAGCTAGTTGTTGTTCAGCAATAGCAGCCTTCTCTATCTCTGAAAGATAACCACGGTCAACAAGCATGCCCTCTGTTTCCATCTTCACAAGTAGGGCACCGAAGGGTCGCCAATACTGTTCATAGAAATCGTACATGGTGCCCCTAGGATAACCATCGAAGACCCATCTCCTTGTTTCAAGCTTGCTTTTTAAGCTCTCATAAAGTCTCAAAGTGCTCATTGAATCTAGAGAAGAATAACAAATCCATAACTCTCTGTCTTCCCTTTGTAACTCTTTGACTGGTTCAATAGATACAACTTTCCCTTCAGATCCATCTTTTCTAACTTTTTTCCTGCCAAATATGGTTTTCATTGATATCTTTCCAAGTTTAGGTAAATCCTCTGGAACAGTATCCATGACTCTACGGTCATTTGTAAGTCCTTCAAGTGAATATCCACCATCAATTTTTCTTGATGAATCCCAAAGGCGCGCAAGATGCATTGTATCAGCATGAAACCCAGCAACTTTGATTCCATAATTCTCAATGACATGGCTATCAAAACTATAGTTATGCCAAACCTACATGATGAAGAGAACATGAATGTTGACTTCAGAAAATTCAAGAAAAACAAAGCTAAAAGTAGTTCGCATCCGATTAATTTGGTATCGACCAGGTATGATTTTACCAATATAAAGCTTGCAATTTTGTCATGTTGATGATCTCATGAAACTGACAAGGATAAAATAGTGAAGTACATCCAATTTGTTTCAAGTTTGTAAGAGTAAATAGAGCAGTAAGAAAAGAAGTGTAGAGTACAACTTCGACTAACAAAGGAGAAAAATAGCCATAAAACTGATCCACAAAGGAAAATTATTGTGCTGGATATTCTTCAACATTTTGGAGATGCCATGGGGTTGAGAACAAATGTGCAAAAAGCAATGGCTTCACCATCCAGTGTTCGGAGGAGGATACAATCACCATACAAGAACATCTTCTCTGTCAACTATCAGATTTCCCTTGCAAATATCTAGGAGTCCCGCTTTCCTTGCAGAAACGACAAAGCAGCAAGTTCAGCCAATCATTGATCGGATCGTTGATCGACTTCTGGACTGGAAAGCAGATTTGCTCACAAAGGCTGGGAGAAAGATTTTGGTTCAGTTTGTGCTCACTTCCATGTCGGTATACTTGGCTGTAGCAATGGATCTTCCTCCCTGGGCTCTTAAGGCTATCGATAAAATTAGAAGAGGTTTTCTTTGGAGAGGCAAAAGGGATGCAAAGGGAGGACACTGCCTGTTGGCCTGGCCTAAGGTTACTTGGTTACCAGAACTCGGAGATCTTGGGATTTCCCATCTGCAGCAGCTGGGATGGGCTCTCCAGATGAATTGGTTGTGGCTGCAGAAAACTGAACCTGATAAGGGTGTCCTCAATGGTTCTCAAATAGCTAGTCTAGGAGGAATTCTATTGCCTATCAAGACATCCTCAATGGTAATTTGCAAATAGCTAGCTAGATGAGACATAGAAATAAGAAAAAATAAACACTACAGTGGAGAGTGGTGTGAGAGAGATATTTCTAGGAAATCATGCTAGACTAGCTATTTGGGAGTCGCTAGCTAATTGATCTCTCTCCTTGATAGCTAATGGAAGTGTTACTTCTTTATTATTTCTATGCCTCATCTAGCTAGCTATTTGCAAATTGTCATCAAAGACGTCCTAATAGCCAATAGCATTCCTCCTAGACTAGCTATTTGACAACCATTGGAGACACCCTAAGGCCCTGGGCAGCTTTCCAAATCCAAGTGCACCCTGCGGTCAAAGCTTTCTTTAGATGGCCATTGTCTCAGAGGTCAGCAATGGTAAGAACACAATTTTCTGGACCGACAGGTGGCCGCATGGCCAGAGCCTGGATCAATTAGTGCCTACTCTTTTTGGATCAGTGAACAACAAAGCAAGGAAAAGGACAGTGTATGAAGCCATTACCAAGATGAAATGGGTGCAGGACATACAGGGTGCCATTACAGTACTCGTGTTGACAGAATATGAAGTTTTGGGACCTTCTCTTGGATTTGACTATGCAACCTGAAGTAGATGATGCTCATATATGACAATTCTCTAGCTCAGGAGTGTACTCTGCTAAATCTGCATGAGGGTTTTTTATTGGAACTGTACAGTTTGGCCCTTGGGAGAGAATCTGGAAGATCTGGGCACCAGGCAAATGCAAGTTCTTCATGTTGTTAGTGGCACACAATAGGTGTTGGACTGCAGACCGTCTTGCTAAAAGAGGTCTGCCCCACACTGAACACTGCCCGCTTTGTGATCAAGCTGAGGAAATGATTGAACATCTACCGATCTCATGTGCCTTCTCCCGGGAAGTACGGTATAACATTCTACATAAGGTCAGCCTGCAGGATCTCTCCCCCAGCTTGATAACATCTCCTTTGATGGATGGTGGGCAAGCACAAATTCTGGAGTTGATGGCCAGACTAAAAAAAGGCCTCAATTCCATCATCATTCTGGGAGCATGGTCCATTTGGAATCACCGCAATCGCTGTGTGTTTGATGGGATTCAAGTCATGGAAAAAAATAGCCCGCTATTTTTACCGTTTGAAATAGCTTGAAAAAAATTGTGCCGCTATTTGCATGCACAAATTTGCCGCTATTTTGCCGCTAAAGTCCGCTAAATGGTTTATAAAACGTAAACACATTGGCCTTAGCTGGGGATTCAACCGAACCTAAATAGTGTTCTGGTTTCAGTAAAAGATGAGTTTCTCCTGAGGAGTTTGGCCAGAGCTCAGGGAATATCCAATCTCCTTGGTCTAGAGCCAGCCAATGCGTGAGTTCCTCTCTAGTGGTCTTGGGTCTAGTGTGAAAAGTGAGAGAGTGATAGACCATCAGATGTAAAAGGGTATGTGTATGTTTGTGGATGTATGGGTTTCTAAACCCACTCTTTTTTTCTTCTTAATATAACGATATGCAGCTCTCCTGCGTGTTCAAGAAAAATAAAAAATAAAAACTTATTGCACCTTCTTGATGGATGGATCTTCAAAGAAAGGAGCAAACTCCATCAGGACACCCCTTCCACCATCTAGAACATCAACCCAAATGCAAGTTTTGCCATTTCCAAAATCAGCTGCCTGTACATCAGAATTTGCTGAATAGATGCTAAAGCATATTACATCTCCATGACCAACTGGTGTCTCTACTTTGGCATCAATATCTGCTACCTGCAGATCATAGAAGTAGACAATGAGCATATTAGCTCACTAAACTAATGAAGCTGATACAGACTACAACCTTCAGCATTTACTTATATCTGAATTCAACTCATGCATTGCCTATGGCAGCTTCTGATACATTAATGAGGAACATATACCAAACACATGGGGTCAGCATACAGAGCCCCAGGATTTAAAATCTATCACCATCAGAAGTTTCTTGTAACAACTATGGAATTGGAACAAAAACTAAAGTAATTCATGATAGATGACAACTAACAGTAAAAGGATATCACTCAGCTAAACCTAATACTTACAAAGAATGGAACATTTTGTGTCTTTGTGAAACAAATGGTTTTGCCTAGATGAATTAGGATGGACAACCAGACCACTCCATAGGAGCAAATAAATCAAGCAGACAAGCAGGGTTCCTTCTTACCTCTGTGTCACATGCATGAATAAAGTCCTTGTACTTTGTAGTGAGCAGTTTAACAATGCTCCTAGCTGACTCGATATTGTCAACTACCAAAACTTTGTCGTAGATGCCAGCAAGTGCCTTCCGTGCTTTCAAAGATTCCTCAGAGAAGGCTGCTTTAGTTGGCAAAGGTGAAACCACCTTTTTTACCACAAGTTTCTTCTCCTTTTTTTCCATCACCATCATGAACTTCATCATCAAGCTCCAAAACTACCTCTGTATTAGATTTAGCAAGCAAAGGATCCTCTGCTGGTGAATACTCACACCAAGGAATCTCCACCTTAGAGGCTCTAGGCATGCTACAACACTTGACACTATTATTAACAACACTTCTTGGAGCCAGCACTGATTGCACAGGCTGATTTACCATCCTATGCCTGGCCAGTTCTCGATCATCACCATGCCTATTTACAATCGAATTGGATGATACATGTTCTCTCAGACTCTGCAAGTGAGGGTAGTTCAAACCCCTGAGATCTTCAGACAGTTCGTTCTGTACATTTCCAGCCAACAGAGTGCTTCCCTTATAGATGCTATTTGTGACATTGTTGGCGGTTTTGAGATAGAACAGCCTCTGGGTCTCCTGAACCCATTCTTGTGCAATATTCTGCACGATCAATTTGGGATAGAATTGAAGCTTGAACCAACTGCTTCCTCGAACTTCCATATCTGAGCTATGAGAATAGTCCTGCCTGCCAGTCAAAACGATTACCAAAGTTAGAAAGCGTCAAGAAACATGAAATTTGTAACTCGTTGAAAAATGTCTACAGTAAACTCTAATGGGGAACATCTCAGAGTGTGAATGGCTTCCAAGGTACAATGACAAGCTTAAGTGTACCACTACTAGCTGGCAGCACACAGACAGGTCAGAACAGAACAGCCATGGGACAACAGGATGTGACGCTGTGTTTCCTTGCCAAACACAGTTAGGCAGCAACCGATGCGTCATGCGATTAGTTGACAAAGACTGTGTTTACATTGGCCAAGACATGGGGGGGGTTGCTAACTGGTTGGAAATGAAAGAACAGAGCTCCCGAGACAGTCTAAATCACAGTGGAGACAGTCTAAATGATAGTGGAGTCACAAATCCAGCTGGTCACTCAATCTGCACCTATAGAACTGTAGAACAGCACGCATCATTCCCGACCCGACACAGGCACACACCTAAGCACCGCCTAGAGAACGCCCATTTCACATAGCACGAAGGGGACATTTCCACGGCCTCCGAAGGCCACAACGAATGACTCAACACGAAACAAGAGCGATTCGGCGCCACGGCGACTACCTGCTGCACCCGGACCTCGCCAGCGGACGCGGCGGCGCAGGAAGAAGGGCGACGACGACGACAGCCACGGGGGCGCCACAGCCGCCGAGCCGTGCCGCCGCAGCAGCGGCCCCGGCGCCACCTGCGCCACCGCCATCGACCACGCGGTCCGCCTCAAGCTGGAACCCGGCTCCTCCTCCTCCCCGCAGCGCCGCCGCCGCCGCCGGCCAAGCAGAACCGAGGAGGCCGCCCATCGTCTCGCGGCGCGGTCGGGCGGGCGGGAGGTCGGGCGCGCAGGTGGTGGGGACGCTCGGCCGCCGCGGGGGCGGAGGCCGGCGAGGGCATTAGGGCGGCGGCGCGATGCGGGGAGCCGCCTATTGTGGAGGCCGGCGGCCGGGGGAGTGGAGGCGGTGGCGGGGACGGAGCAGGGGAGGGGAGCGGGTTTTGGGGGAACGAGGGTTTAAGCGGCTGCTGGCCTGTCCGTGTCGAAGCGGCGAAATCCGTCTCCGTGGTTGGACGGCGCATCCACATCGTCCTCGTCCTTGTGGGGAGGCGTATTTTTGCTATAGCGCGAACGATCGTTCATCCCTCATCCGGACTCGTGCTGAAAAAGGTGAACGTCACGTATCAACGTGTGGTCGGTCAGCATCATGTTCATCCCTAGATGCTTCGATTTTTCGAAAAATCGGTCAGCATGAACGTCATGGGTAAACACCGTAGCGGTAGCTAAAAGGTGTTTTCTTGGCTTCGCCGTTTTTCCGCAAGAAGCTTGAAACCCTACCAGAGAGGGTTTAAAAGTGTTTGTTTACTCATAGCAAGGGTTTAAAAATGTTACTCATCAAGTATTGTCATGCCAACTTTGTTCCGTGTTATGGTGTTTACATATCGATTTATCATACCTTTGTCAGGAGCCAGAAGGGGAGAAAGTAGCAATAACAACAAATTAAAGGAGGTCATCATCATACAAGACTGAGCCGGTGGCAGCACAAAAGGTAAAATGATAGCACTAGCTTTCATAAACATGGGCTAAAACCGAAAGTGATATAACCTAGATGCATCACACCTACAAACAGTATGAAGTAATATAATAGCCGTCTCGGGTAGCCTCCGATGCCGCCTTTTGCCAAATGATGGATTTGACAACAAACGTGTTCTCCAATCCATTTAGCATCAAAGTAGGACCAGAATGTTAGTGTGAAGGTCTTAGGGTATGAGTAACGTGCGTTTTTTTTTCTAGAACACGGCTTCACGCATATTTGAGCCAAAACTATAATTCTGTTATTTTCATCATTTTAAATTATATGTCATTTGAGTTTTAACCCAAAAAACTATTCTAGTTCGAGTCAAGTTTGTAGGATAATATAATATTACTGATATTTACACTATATAAATAAACGCCCATGACATTTAATGGAGCTAGATTTGTTGTTGTACTTATTTGTGTATTTTTTTAGTAAAAAGACATGCTAGAGAGTTCAATTATAACAAACAAACCTAAAACAGATTACACTTTGGGAAACGTAGGGTTTAAACCACTTTGGGAAACGTAGGGTTTAAACCCGTAACGCTCAAACTCCAAACTGATTTTGTTGGTATAAACGCTCGCCCCTCTACCTTCGTCGGGATCCGGAGGAGGAGGGCGGAGGTTTCCCAGACAGGGTGTGGGTTCAAACAATTGCCAAGGCAAGATAAGAATCAATGGGCCCCATCAGAGGTTTTGCATTAATTGGGACTAAAAATGTCCAGAGTCCTCTCTCTTACACTTGCCCTACCCTTGGTATTTATAGGCCATACCAATGGTCATGTGGTTCTTTACATTAGGGTTTCACCCTTGGTTACACTTACATGTGGGCCTTAACAGGGGCAATATTGTACTTTGCAAAATTAAATGCATCTCCTCCTAGACCTATCCCAGGACGCCATGTGCCATGCCTTTCGAGACTCCACGCGTCGCCTTTTGGTGCCGCCACGCGTCAGGTCTTCGGCATCGCCCCGTATTGATCCCGCGGGCGATCGTCCGGAGGTCTTCCGCCGCCTATAGGGCCAGATGGCTGAGTAATCTTCCTCGAAGGTCCTCGAGAACCCCGTCCATCGCGAAGGTCCTGGGAGGCTCCTTTGAATCCTCATGTACCTGCGCGATAAGAGAACCGAAGAGCCCGAACGCGGAGGTATGACGTACCTTCGCCGAATCGCTAGGACGAGCCTAGCGACCTTCGCCATGTCGGGCGCCCCGCGGAGGTTGTCCAAAGTTGCTCAGGGCGGTTTTGCTGTCTTGGCCCGTGTCAGGGCCGCGGAGCTAAGTAGGGGGGTCCTAGCGGAGGTTGTTCCCCCAACAGTAGCCCCACGATGCTTCGGCCCGGCTGGCGGGATCGGAGCAACGCCATTAAGAAAAGAGGGGGAATGGCCCGGTGGCGTGTCGCCTGAGGTCCACCTCCGCAGCGACGCCCAACAGTTGCTCGTGGCCCGTTTTAGCTGGGCCCGCCTTGCTTGGTTAGTTGGGTTGGGTGATGGGTTGTGATGCGCTTTGCCATTGTAGCGGGGATGAGACAACTAGGGTTTGCGTGGCGCATTTTGTGCCGTTCGATTGCCATATCCTTGGGATCCGCGCGCGGCCGTTACCGCGGTGAAAATCCCCGGCCTATAAATAGCCGGGGGGTGAAAGGGACGCTTTTACCTGCACTTGCGTTTTTAGCCACCAGACGTTTCTCAGTCTTCTCTTAACGCGAAGGTGGTCGATAGCTGCGAGGGTGGGAGGCAAGAGGGTGCCGGAGGTCGACAGCTGGTTATTGTTGTTGGCGAGGGCGGAGGTGATCTTGAGTTGGCGGAGGTGAGCGTTGAATGGCGAAGGGGACCGAGAAGATGGGAACTGTTAGCACCGTTCCCGTTTATGAGATCGGGACGGTTCGGTCGGGGCCGCGACCTTGACGGGTTTGCGGCTAGGGGGTGGCTGGAGCGTGACCGGGCGAAGGTTGCTGGAGGGGTGTTGACGCCCCACCTTGACGACAATGAAGTGGTGGTGTTTGAGGCCTTTTTCGAGGCGGGGCTTCGCTTTCCGCCTCACCCGCTGGTGCTCGGTGCTCTGCGGAAGTTTGGCGTTCAGTTTCACCATCTGACGCCGAACAATTTTCCAAAGTTGTGCGCATTCGTCTGGGATGCCACTCGCGGGGGGTGGAACCGACGGTGGATGGGCTTGCGAAGGTGCATAGCATGCACCTTCAGAAGAAGTCGAAGAAGACGGAGACCGGAGACACGACGCTGGTTGAGGAGAGTCAGTTCGGAGCACTTATGCTTCGCCGCCGGAATACTGCGAAGGTGCCCGTGCAAGCTCAGAAAAACAAATGGGAGGGCTGGCTCACCAGATGGTTCTACTATCGCCTGGACGACGCGGAGGGGCACGGTCTGGTGGGCGGCCTTCGCCCGATTCCTGACAAAGATTCCCTGACGGTGACCCCCCACTTCCGACCTCGGGTCGCGCCACTGCGAGGATGCCATGCGTGATCTTTCTCGGTGCATGACGCAGCGGGACCTCTTCGCTGAGTACCACTGCGCGAAGGTCGTGCCTTTGAAGGCCGACCACGATTGGAAAGGCCTGGCGAAGGAGGGCCCATCGTCTTACGCGACTATGGGATATGAGTTTCTGAAGGACCTGCACTTGCCCAACCTTCGCAGTGTTTGGGAGGAGGAATTTACTTCCTCCGCCAACGAGGCGGAGGCCTTGAAGAAAATCCGCGCTTTGGTGGAGGCGGAGGTTGGAGCTTGTTGGGAAGGTTGACGACTTGGAGCAAAAGAAGTTGAAAGAAGAGATGAGTGGGGTGACCCGTGTGAACCGGGTTTATGACTTGTTGGGGATAGAGTACCGGGATGCAGCGGAGGCTGCGGCCCCGGCGAAGGATAAACAACGGCGGAGCAAGAAACGGCCGGCGTCTGAGGCCGTTTCGGAGACCTCCGATGCTTCTGCCGGCGAGGACGTTCCTGCTGCTGCCGGCGGAGGTGGGCGTGGTGGAGGGAAGATTCAGAAGACGACCAGCGGTGGTCGCGGAGGTGGGACGGCAAAGAGCACTCGTTCTGGTACGACTTCCGCCACTGCCGCCCAGACTGAAACGGTGGCGCTGCACGTTGCTCCGGTTTCACAGCGACCTCCGCTGCCGACTCGGGGAGGACGAGGACGTGGGCGAGGCCGCGGGGCTACGTTGTCTTCGCTGACCATGCCGGCTCTCGCTCCGGTCATGAGCATCAGCTCCTCCAGTAGCAGCAGTAGTGAAGACAAGTCCTCCGGGAGCTCATCTCCCTCCGCTGATCGCCTGGCCGATAAGCCTAAGGAGGATGCAGAAGTTTCATCGCCGCTCGTTGAAGTGCAAGAGACCCCCTCAGAGGCTCAGCAGGCGCCCGCTGCTAAGAATCTGGAAGAAGTTGCGGAGGAGGCGTGTGAGAAAGGGACCCAGGATGTGGTGATGACGGAGGTTGCGCATGCTCCAGGCGACCGTGAAGAGCCGCTGGACTATGAGGGCATTCACATCTGGGTAAGCGGTGAGGAAGCGGTGCCTCCGCCTCGCACCGACACTGGCAAGAATGCCCTTGGTGAAGCCGCGCCGAGCACGCTGCCGTACTATGCCCAATCAGCCGGTGTGAAAGACCCCAAGGCTCATCTTTATACCGGTGCGGACCTCCGCGGCGTCGCCCGGTTTGCGGTGACGAAGAGCGGAGGTTCCCCGTCCCCTCGGGCGCGTCGGCATGCCGAAGCGGAGGTGTTGTCAGCTAACCAAAAACCGGAGGACAACCTTGTTGACATAGAGGCTAAGATGATTCAGGCCATCTTGCTTGCGCGGGGGTCGCCGCAGCGGTTTGCGAGAGGAGAAGAGGAAGCCCAGAAGAGAATTGCGGAGCTAGAGAAGCAGAACCGTCAGTTAGAAAGGCAGGTTCAGGACCTCCTCGCGGAGCAGGCTTCTCACGAGTCTGATATGAAGAAGCTTCACGAGAGTAACAAAAAGGCTTATGATGATTGCGAAGCTGCTGTGTCGCGGAGCTTGGGCCTGAGGAAGGAGCTTCGGAAAGCCAATAAAGATTTTGAAGATATGAGGAAACGGGCGGAGGACGCTGAGGGTCAGAAGGAACGTTTTGAGAAGCGTGCTATTGATGCGGAGGAGAGGGAAGCAGACTTGATGCGCGCCCTTGTGTCCCGCATGGCGGAGGTCAAGCAGACCTTCGACGCGCAGCTGGCGCATACTGGCGGAGCTCCCACCAGCGATCTGCCTGCCGATCCCAGCGTTGAGGGCTATGTTGAATGGCTGAAGAATGAGCTGAACTACCTGACTCCCTACTTTGATCACCGAGGTGGGCGGGGGATTTACCGTGGAGGTGCGGCTACCGCTTGTGCCCTTAGGGACGCGGGGAGCAAACATGCCCGCAAGATCACTGGTGCCAACTTCCGCTTCCCCACTGTCGCGGAGGTCCGCGAGGCCAGGAAGGACCCGCTGGTTGCCGCTGCGAGTTATGCAACCTATGCCAAGTTCGGCGTAACCGGAGGTGCTCGCCTGGCGTATGAGATCGTCGCTGAGGTTGCTGCGGGGGTAAGGATTGCATGGTTTGTTTTTTATTGAGTAAATGCTCTGAGTATTTTGATGCACTGACTTTTGATGATGCTTTTCTGATCTTTGCAGGGTGATGCGATGAACGAGGGAATGCAGGATATGCCGCCTCCGGAGGAAGGCAACGTGACTTCGACCACCGGGACGACCGGCGATGGAGGTTCAGCGCCAGGACCTGTGAACATCGGCGCGCAGGGGGTTGACACTACTCCCACGACGAACCCAGCTCCGGAGGGCTCCGCGGGAGGACAGGTTGGTGTTACCCCCGGCGAACAGGCTTAGGATGTAGTTGATTGGTCCCCTCTTCTTTGGTGAGACTTAGAAAGAAATTTCGTTTGAACAATTTGAACAATTTGCGCAGTATGCTTCCTGGAAGCTTGTAAGATACATTGAGCCATAAGGCTTTTTCGGTTTGGTTGTTTATTGCTACCTTCGGGCTTTTGCCTTGCGGAATTTTGATTGGTGGTTTTTCGTTCTGCCTTCGCGCTTTTTCTAGTTCTATCCAAGGTTAGGGCGAGGGTATGGATGGGCACTGATTGTGTGCCTTCGGCTGCGCGAGTTCCTTTGGACTTTGGACTGCTATTTTTAACGTGGTTCCGCGATGCTAAATCGTCAAGACTTTTTTATGACGGGAGCCGAGGCATGTATTAACCTGCGGGGGCAAGAATCCGCATGCGAAGTTTGATAGGATTTGGTGGTGGAGGGTAGCAAAGTATGACTGGTCAGTTCAGGAGTCACGCCAACTCCTCCGGACTGCTAACCGTGGAAGGCGGTCTGAAGAATCCGGAGGTAGCGGTGGCCTGCTTATTCCGAAGGAGGAGCCGGTGGAAGTAGAAACACGTGATCTCCGCCAATGTTTTCGCTCGAGGGTGCTGGAAGGCGACTTGCCGCTTGTGGTAAAGAGTTGGCGGGGCTCTTGGAGTGCCCCGATCCTTGTTGAAGACAGCGGTGATGAGCGCGACGCGAACCGCCAGTCTCCCCCGGAGGTAGTGGTTATTAGTGACGATGAGAATGACTAATATGTTGGTGGTCGTGAGATAATTATTACGGACGTAGAGGAGTTTGTTGGCATGGTTGCGGAGGTGCTTGTCGACGACATATTGGAAGGGGTCGTGCAATCGATGGCTGCGGAGGTAACTCGGCCACGATCTCGGCGGAAACGTGGTCGCATGTTGCATTATTATGTTGACTCTCATGGTCGCTTGAGGAGGTGACTTGTAAAGGAATCCTTTGGCTTGTTGTTGCTTAATGAAAGTTGTGTTTGTTCGCGGAGATAATGAAAACGCGGCGACGCCCAACTTTTCAAAAGTGAGGCTCGCGTATTTTTGCGGAGGTAGAATAGCGCAGCGACGCCCAACTTTTCAAAAGCGAGGCTCGCGTATGTTTGCGGAGGTAGTATAGCGCAGCGACGCCCAACTTTTCAAAAGTGAGGCTCGCGTTTATTTGCGGAGGTAGAATAACGTAGCGACGCCCAACTTTTCAAAAGCGAGGCTCGCGTTTATTTGCGGAGGTAGAATAGCGCAGCAATGCCCAACTTTTCAAAAGCGAGGCTCGTGTATTTTTGCGGAGGTAGAATAGCGCAGCGACGCCCAACTTTTCAAAAGCGAGGCTCGCGTATGTTTGCGGAGGTAGTAAAGCGCAGCGACGCCCAACTTTTCAAAAGCGAGGCTCGCGTATGTTTGCGGAGGTAGTATAGCGCAGCGACGCCCAACTTTTCAAAAGCGAGGCTCGCGTTTATTTGCGGAGGTAGAATAGCGCAACGACGCCCAACTTTTCAAAAGCGAGGCTCGCGTTTATTTGCGGAGGTAGAATAGCGCAGCGACGCCCAACTTTTCAAAAGCGAGGCTCGCGTATTTTTGCGGAGGTAGAATAGCGCAGCGACGCCCAACTTTTCAAAAGCGAGGCCCGCGTATGTTTGCGGAGGTAGAATAGCGTAGCGACGCCCAACTTTTCAAAAGTGAGGCTCGCGTATGTTTGCGGAGGTAGTAAAGCGCAGCGACGCCCAACTTTTCAAAAAAGCGAGGCTCGCGTATGTTTGCGGAGGTAGTATAGCGCGGCGACGCCCAACTTTTCAAAAGCGAGGCTCGCGTTTATTTGCGGAGGTAGAATAGCGCGGCAAACGCCCAACTTTTCAAAAGCGAGGCTCGCGTATGTTTGCGGAGGTAGTAAATTGTAATGAATTATATTTATTTGATACGGGATCTTTTGCACTGAACCGTAAGCGGAGCTTAGCCTACATGTGTTTACATGGCGCCGGTTTGACCTTTGGAACAATGGTTCGGTTCGGAGGGCTTGAATTATGTCCTTTGCTTCGAAAGTTCTGGTTGATGATGAACCTTGGTTACCAAATTCCGAAGGTGAGCAGCTTTGCATTGCTGGAGCGAGGGTTGAGTTCGGACTTATGCGCTAGTTTGCTTACTTTCACGTGTTTAGATTTTAGCTCAGGCACAGCTCTTCCTAGGTTCTCAGCGGTGGTTTAAGCTGCAGCAGATGTCAAGTTGTGGCCTTGCGCGTGACTGTATAAAGCTGCTGGGTTTTGCTGCGGAGGCGGCTGGCGGAGGGTGTGTGCAAGTGATGGCTGGTAAGGTCATTGCGCTTCATGCCCCGACCTTCGGAGACTAGGCTGCGGTGGTTGGGTTGGTATGGGCTGAAGGCTGGCTGGAACTGTGCTAAAGCGGCTGTGCTGCGGACTCGAGACCTTCGGCTCAAACACTGACTTAGGCTCTCCTTCCTGACTCCTCTCATTCCTATAGGGGTTTGCTAATGGCCGGACATGGTTTGGAAGTGCCTAGGTTTGGCCATTGGGTCTTGCTTAAATAAGCATGTTTTGGTGGTAGAGGTGTTGCGACTGATGTAATGGCTTGGGATTTGGTTTAAATGCTTGAGATCTGTGGGGTACGAGGGTAGTTGTGGCGGTTGAGGAGAGGTACGTGGTTTTTAATTCTCGGACTAACTTGAACGACGGGGGTTTAGTGGTTTAAGGGTTATATAAGGGGGGTATGCTGGCTGTCGGGGTGTAAAAGGAGTGCTTTAGTTGATTGGAATGTTTTTTCTAGAGCTGGATGTGATTGACTGTGTGTGTGATAAGGTTTGAGTTATTGCCACTTGTCTTGGGAGATGGAGACTTTGCGGGACTGGGTGTTGAGTCGAACGTTGACCTAGTACTCTTTTTGATTTTGGGTGGCGAAGGTCTGTTAATGCTCGTATGTCTGCTCCTCGCCCTCTGCGGGGGTCGAGGTGGGGTTTCATTTTCATCGCAGCCCCTGGCCCAAATGGCGGGGGTCTGCGGATTTTGGTAGCTCCGCTCCTTGCCCTCTGCGGGGGTCGAGGTGGAGTTTGCTTTCATCGCAGCCCCTGGCCTAACTGGCGTGGGTCTGCGGATTTTGGTAGCTCCGCTCCTTGCCCTCTGCGGGGGTCGAGGTGGAGTTTGCTTTCATCGCAGCCCCTGGCCTAACTGGCGGGGGTCTGCGGATTTTGGTAGCTCCGCTCCTCGCCCTCTGCGGGGGTCGAGGTGGAGTTTGCTTTGGTCGCAGCCCCTGGCCCAACTGGCGGGGGTCTGCGGATTTTGGTAGCTCCGCTCCTCGCCCTCTGCGGGGGTCGAGGTGGAGTTTGCTTTGGTCGCAGCCCCTGGCCCAACTGGCGGGGGTCTGCGGATTTTGGTAGCTCCGCTCCTCGCCCTCTGCGGGGGTCGAGGTGGAGTTTGCTTTGGTCGCAGCCCACGGCCCAACGCGGCGGGGGTCGCGGATTTTGGTAGCTCCGCTCCTCGCCTGCGGGGGTCGAGGTGGAGTTTGCTTTGGTCGCGGCCCAGCGGCGGCGGGTGTCTGCGGATTTTGGTAGCTCCGCTCCTCGCCCTCTGCGGGGGTTGAGGTGGAGTTTGCTTTGGTCACAGCCCCTGGCCCAACTGGCGGGGGTCTGCGGATGGGCTTGCATCGGGATGACCTTCGATTCGGGTTGATTGTCGGCCCGAGGCAATCCCTGCATTTATAGCGGCTGCTGATGAGGGCAAGGCATGGCCTAGTCCGTTTCAGCGGTGGTTGACATGCAAATCTCAGGGAAACAAATCTTTGCTATATTACATAATTTTCTTGCCTCATTAAAAAACCTCATGCCCTGACATAAGGCAAAAAGTGCAAGGATAGTCTATGTATGCGAAGGAGAGAAAGGAAAAAACGATGCGAAGGTAAAGATTACATAGTTCTTTGTGAGACGCTAAGGGTAGTACTTGCGGAGGTCGTCGATGTTCCATGTGTGCGGTAGTTCACGACCTTCAACATCCTGGAGGTGGAACGAGCCTTGTCTTGCGGAGCTTGTGATAATGTAGGGGCCAAGCCACTTGTCTTGGAGCTTGCCTGCCATCTTCGCGTTCTGCTTCCTGATCAATACCATGTCTCCTTGGCGGAGGTCGCGTGGTGAGACCTTCTTGTCTCTCCACTTCTGGGTTTCAGCCTGGTAGCTGCGGAGGTTGTTGACCGCTTTGCACCTTACTTCTTCGAGTAGGTCCTTGTCGAGCGCTTCATCTTGAGTGGGGGTATCGGAGGTAGTTCTTGGTGATCCGTGGCGGAGCTCTTCTGGGAGCACGACTTCTTCTCCATAGAGCAGCTTGAATGGAGTGATGCCGGTGGCTCTGCCGTCGGAGGTGTTGTGAGACCATACAACAGTGATGAGTTCCTCCGCCCATTTGCCCAGTGGCTTGTCTGTGAGGTTCTTTTTGATTCCTTGCAGGATGATTGCATTGGCCCTCTCGACTAGCCCATTAGACTGCGGATGTCTGACTGAAGCGAAATGGATTTTGGTGCCGATTTGGAAACAAAATTCTTTGAAGGCGAAGCTGTCAAACTGGGTACCATTGTCAACTGTGAGATCCCTTGGAACGCCGAAGTGACATACGATCTGCTGCCAGAAGAACTTTTGTACTATAGCGGAGGTGATGGTGGCAAGCGCCCGAGCTTCGATCCATTTGGTAAAGTATTCCACCGCTACCACCGCGTAGCGGAGCTTCCCGGGAGCGGTCGGCAGGGGTCCGACCAGATCCATGGCCCAGCGCTGCATTGGCCATGTTGGGCAGATCAAAGTGGTCGGTGCTCCGGGTCTGTTTGAATGGTTGGCGGCCCGCTGGCAACCTTCGCAATGTCGCACCAGCAAGGAAGCGTCGGACAAAGCGGTGGGCCAATAGAACCCTTGTCTGAATGCCTTTCCAACTAGAGCTCGTGGGCCATTGTGCGAGCCACAGATGCCCTGGTGGATTTCTTTGAGTATGGCGATACCTTCGCTTGTGGCGACACATTTTAGCCAAGGAGCGGTGACCGAAGCCTTATACAGGTTCTTGCCTTCGATCTTATACCCTCGTGCTCTTTGAATCATTCTCTTTTATTCTTCTTTCGATTCGGGTTCATAGAACCCTTTGATGTAAGCTATGATAGGGGCCCGCCAATCTTCGCTAGATATGATGTTGACCACTCTCGCTAGAGGTGTGTTGCAGGCGATTGCAGGTGCTGCGAAGGTCTCATAGAAAACGTCCGGAGGTAGTGGAGTTAATTGAGCTGCGGCCTTCGCTATTTCGTCTGCCTCCCTGTTCTCACTGCGAGGGATAGACTTTGTGGTGATGCCCAAGAAGAAAGCTTCTGCTTTGCGGACAGTGTGAAGGTATTTCTGTAGCTCCGGATCCTTTGCCTTGAAAGTTTTCTCGATGTGGCCGGCGATCACCTGAGAGTCGGTCCGGATGATCGCCCGGCGCATAGAGAGGGCACGAAGCTTCGCGAGGGCTAAGAGGACGGCTTCATACTCAGCAGAGTTGTTGGTGCACTGAAACTCGAGTCTTGCGGCGTATCTGAGCTGGACTCCCGAAGGTGAAGTTAGGATTGCAGCGATTCCGGCCCCTTGGGCTCCCCATGCTCCGTCCACGTGCACTGTCCACGGAGGTTCGATGTCTTCGCCTTGTTGTGAGGGTCGGGGTCCAGGTCGCAATGAAATCTGCTAGAGCTTGTGATTTAATTGTGTGTCGCAACGAAGGTTAACGTGTAATCGGTGAGTTGCGAAGCCCACTTGGCGATTCTACCCACTGCCTCCGGGTTTCTGAAAATATTGTCCAGAGGGAACTGCGAAGGTACTGTGATAGGATGAGACTGGAAGTAGTGCTTGAGCTTTTTTGCAGCCATAACCACCGCATAAGCGACCTTTTCGAGCTCCGAGTAATGTTTCTTGGGGCCTTCGAGGACCTCTGATACATAGTAAACAGGGATCTGCCGCCTTTGGTGCTCTTCGAGGGTTTCTTTGACTAGCACGGCGCTGACTGCATGTGGCGATGCCGCAACGTATAGCAGTAATGGTTCCGAAGGTTCTGGGCTTGCGAGGGTTGTTAACTTGAGGAGGTATTGCTTGAGACTGTCGAAAGCATCTTGCTGTGCCGGACCCCACTTGAAAGGCTCGTAGGTCTTAAGAACCTCGAAAAAAGGCAACCCTCGCTCTGCGGACCGCGAGATGAACCTACTGAGTGATGCCAGACGGCCGGTCAGTCGCTGGGCAGATTTTCTTGATGCCGGAGGTGACATGGAAACGATGGCATCTATTTTTGTTGGGTTGGCTTCAATTCCTCTAGCTGAGACGAGACAGCCCAGAAGCTTTCCTTTGCTGACTCCGAAGATGCACTTCTCAGGGTTGAGTTTGAGTTTTGCCGTTCTGAGCTTGTCGAAGGTTCTGGCCAGATCGGCTATGTGGTTGGTTCTGAGTTTGCTCTGGATCACGATGTCATCGACATAAGCCGAGACTTGTTGGGTCGTCTTTGAAGACCTCCGCGTCATGCGGCGAAGGTTGGGCTGCGTTGCGAAGCCGCTCGGCCATTCTTACGAAACAAAAAGTGCCGTCGGGGGTAATGAAGCTAGTCTTTTCTTCGTCGTCCTTGTTCATCCAGATTTGGTGGTAGCCAGAGAAGCAATCGAGCAGAGATAGAAGTTCGCAACCCGCTGCCGCATCCACGAGGGTGCTTATCCTGGGTAACGGAAAGCAATCCTTTGGGCATGCCTTGTTGAGACTTGTGAAATCAACACACATTCGCCACTTGAGGTTCTTCTTTTGTACCAACACCACATTAGAGAGCCAGGTTGGATATTTGACCCTGCGAATAACCTCCGCTTTTAGCAACCGATCTACCTCCGCTTTGGCGGCTTGCTTCCTTTCTTCCGACATTTTGCGGAGCTTTTGCTTTATCGGAGGATGATCTTTGCTGACGTTCAGGTGATGCTCGATGAGTTTTCTGTCTACACCGACAAGGTCCGAAGCCGACCATGCGAAGGCATCGCTATTATCGCGGAGGAACTGGATGAATTGAGCTTCAAGTTCGGTATCTAGCAGAGCTGATATGATGACTTTCTTTTCGGATCGTCCGGAATAGCTGAATCTTTTTTGTCTCTTCCTCCGTTTGCGCGCGAAGGTAACCAGTGCTACGTCTATTTTCGGCTCTGCTTCTTGTTGCTCTTTTCGTTCTTCTTCTTGCTGCTGCCTCTGCTCGTTTTTCTGCCCCGGGGTGGCTGCTTGCTCCGCTATTCGCGTGTTTTGGTCCCCGTAGACGACGACGATACCTCCGGGCGCTGGCATTTTCATGCAAAGATAACCAGGATGGATTGCGGCATTGAACTGATTAATGGTACCTCTTCCGAAGATAGCATTGTAGTTGTATGGTATGTCGACTACATCGAAGGTAATATGCTCCGTGCGAGCGATGGATTTGTTGCCGAAGGACACTGGTAAGGTGATTTTTCCGATTGCTCTAATCTGCTGACCTCCGAACCCGAACAGCGGATGCCCCGCCGGTTGGAGTGAGTTTCTGTCGAGCTTCATGCCGTCGAAGGTGGATGCAAATAGGATGTCGGCGGAGCTGCCGTTGTCCACGAGGATTTTTGTCACTGTCCAACCTGCAATGTTTGTTTCTATAACCATCGCGTCGGTGTGCGGGTATTGCTTGAGCTTGAGGTCTGAGTTGTTGAAGGTCAAGGGAATGTGGGACCAGTGATCATTTCTATGTGGACCTTCGCTGGCTACGTGGTTGACCCGGCGAAAGTGCTCTCTGCGCTGCCTTTTGTTACCGTGATCCTCACCTGAACCTCCGGATATTGCCATGATGACCCCGTAGGTGGCTGTGGGGTTGTTGACTGCGATCTATGCCGCTTGTGCTTCTCCCTCAATCTTGACTGGTTGTGGCAGAGGTAATGCTGGCAAAGGTGGTGGCGGAGATAGAGTTTGCGCTTGGGCTTGTTGAGCGATTGGCTGGGGTTGTTGGTATTGCTGTTGAGCTTGGCGATGGTAGTATTGTTGCTGTTGGTTGTGGGCATATTGGTTCTGAACAAAGGCTGGCTGAGGGTAATATATTGGTTGCTGATACGGGGGTTGCTGAGCTCGATGGTTGTGGTTGTATCCCTGATTACGGTTGCGGGGGTTTGGTGGTGCCCTGCGAGTATGATTGACTGTTGCCACCTGCGGAGCTGATGGAGCTTGACCATCCCTGCATTCAAGCCCCTTGATGTACTAGACACACTGTTTGGTGTAATGGTCGCTGGCTTTCCCACAAAAGTGGCAATAATGTAGCTGCGGAGGTTGCTGTCTCTGCTGATCTGAGTTGGTCAGTCTTCTGTCAACTTGTGGCGGGGGTTGTCCGGGCCGCGAGGGTTCTCGCCGAGCTTGCGATCATTACTTGCCATCAATAGCGTTGACATTTCCCATGTCGATGCGGGGGTAGTCGTTGCGAGGGTTCGGATTGCGCTCTCTTTGTTGTCGTTGCGGAGGTTGGGACGACTGGGACTTGACACGTTCATTGTTATCTGCTCTGATTTGCTTTTCCATGATATCATATAGTTCGGCGATGGTTCTCGGTTCCCTTCTTGATAGCTTCGACGAACATGGTCCTGGCTGGATGCAACTCGTCACCGCCAAAATCATGACATCGTCCGTGATACCGGGGGTACGATTCTTGGTGTTGAGGAATCTTTTCCACCAATCTTGTAACGGCTCATCAACTCTTTGTTTGCAATTGAGAAGAGCGGTGGCCTTGGCTGTGGACCGACTGACACCTTTGAAGTTTGTGCAGATCCTCTCGCGAAGGTCATCCCAACATCGGATGGATCCTGGCCGGAGGTTACTGTACCAGGTTTGAGCAATATCTCTTGCCACGATCACGAAAGCTTTGGCCATGATGTCCTCGTCACCTCCGGCAGCTGAGACAGCAGCTTCATAAGACATTAGATATTGATGTGGCTCGTAGGTGCCATCATACCGCGGCAGATGCTGCATAGCGAAGCCCTGGGGCCACTCGGTGATCTGAAGGTCGTATGATGGGGGGGGGCTTGGAATCATAATGCGGGACCCGCGGCGCTGCTCTTGGCTCTGGAACACCTCCGCCAACGGCTGCCGGGTAAAGGATGTTGGCGCGGAGGTCTGGTTCTGGGCGTGGTGGGTGGGGGTCTTGGCTTTGTTGCTCGATCGGAGGTTGTGCGGCGGAGGACGCCGGGGGAACCGGGTCTCTGTAGTTTCTCACCTCCGCGTACGCCTCGGGCTTACGATGCTTTGCTCGATGCGGCGAAGCTCGTCGCTTTCCTTCGTTGCCCGGATGGTTGCCGCTCTCGATTCCTTGTTGATTTGCTCTAGGTGCCTTTTGCAAGCGAGGATGCTTTCTTGAAGCTGTTCTAGATGCCTGGCCAACTTTTCTTCCTCCGAAGCTTCACTGTCGGTCGTGGATCCATTGGCAATACCATCTCCTGAGGTATGAGGGTGCGGCTGGATAATAATGTCCCTGACCACCGACGCTCGCTGCCGACTTCCGGATGCGACTTGGTCTGGGTTGGGATCAACTACCAGGTTTGCCGATTGCTCGATCGGAGGTTGCTCTGGGAGAGGATTTGGCGGAACGACACCTCCGCCAGCGAGGGTCGGATCCGCGTTGGCTCCCTGCGCTGAGGAAAGCTCACTGATGTTAGGAGCCATGGCTTGCTTCTTTTGCTCGACCCCACGGACGGCGCCAACTGTTGGTATAAACGCTCGCCCCCCTACCTTCGCCGGGATCCGGAGGAGGAGGGCGGAGGTTTCCCAGACAGGGTGTGGGTTCAAACAATTGCCAAGGCAAGATAAGAATCAATGGGCCCCATCAGGGGTTTTGCATTAATTGGGACTAAAAATGTCCAGAGTCCTCTCTCTTACACTTGCCCTACCCTTGGTATTTATAGGCCATACCAACGGTCATGTGGTTCTTTACATTAGGGTTTCACCCTTGGTTACACTTACATGTGGGCCTTAACAGGGGCAATATTGTACTTTGCAAAATTAAATGCATCTCCTCCTAGACCTATCCCAGGACGCCACGTGCCATGCCTTTCAAGACTCCACGCGTCGCCTTTTGGTGCCGCCACGCGTCAGGTCTTCGGCATCGCCCCGTATTGATCCCGCGGGCGATCGTCCGGAGGTCTTCCGCCGCCTATAGGGCCAGATGGCTGAGTAATCTTCCTCGAAGGTCCTCGAGAACCCCGTCCATCGCGAAGGTCCTGGGAGGCACCTTTGAATCCTCATGTATCTGCGCGATAAGAGAACTGAAGAGCCCGAACGCGGAGGTATGACGTACCTTCGCCGAATCGCTAGGACGAGCCTAGCGACCTTCGCCGTAATCGGGCGCCCTGCGCGGAGGTTGTCCAAAGTTGCCTGGCAGTTTTGCCTGTCTTGGCCTGTGTCAGGGCCGCGGAGCTAAGTAGGGGGGTCCTAGCGGAGGTTGTTCCCCCCAACAGATTTTTTTTAAGGCGAAAAACTGTGGGGAGATCCCACAACACTTCATTTTCTATTTATAAAAAACAAGAGTACAAAAACATACTTACAAAAATTAACTAAAAGCATCTAGCCAAAAACAGAAACCGGACCTCGGTCGGGCTTAAAGCGGAGGGACTGTAACAGACACCGGGATTTAAAATTATTAAACCAGATGTTGACATGAGCACGACCATTACGAAAAATCTTATCATTTACGGCCTTTTAGATCTCCCAAGCTGCAATAGTGATGGTCTCCATGAAGAAAGGCACGTTCTGTTGTAGCATACAATGAGCAATTCTTGCATGTAAGCTGAGGTTCATATCACATTGGATTCCAATTCTCCCCCAACACCTTCTACTGAATGAGCAATCAAACAGGAGATGATCAATATCCTCATCAATTCCAACTGCACATAGAACACAATGTGCATTCGGCTCATTAAACAGATTTCTTCTGCGCAACATAGCTTTGGTGTTCAGCCTGTCGACAAGCACCTGCCAGGTAAAGAATTTTACCCTAGGGGTAACCTTGGATTTCGACATCCATGAGTATACTAGGTGTGCTGCAATATTCTGGAATACTAGTTTGTAAAACTTTTTAGATGAATAAATATTGCTACCCCATATATATGTCCAGCTGTCAGAGTGTTCCAAATCAAATTCTTAATCTTGCAACTCTTGCCTAAGATCTTGGAGTTCACCAAATGCTTCGTGTGTTAAAGGTAACATGAAGAGGCTGTCCAGATCAGGAGCCGAGATGATCTCATTGACACTGGTGCCTCTATCATGGGCATGAGAATAGAGCCTCATCTGAAAAATAGGATTCCAACTGACCAGAGATCTTCCCAGAAAGATACTGAAGTGTCATCACCTATTGTGCAGCGAGCTATCCCTCTAAACAAGGTGCTCAATCTTTGTACATCTTTCCAACAAAAAAGACCCCACTTCCTGGTGGCATGAGGCACCTTTCCTTTGTAGTAAGCACTCCACACTAGTTTGACCCGATATATTAGTTACAGCTTGTGGATGAAATGCCTATAGGAAGCCATCATGAAGTAAGTTTGATTACTAGGATTACAGGGTCCAAAGAACACACATCTGTCATATCTAGGCATTTCATCTTATCGTGTCTAATATCCTGGTCTTCAGGTCCGAAACGCACTAGGTACGAGTTATATTTTGTTTCTGATATAGAAAATATGATTCGTCAGTTAGCAACAACCGGATCCGTGGCGTGTTGGATTCACGTCGGGTTCAAACCCCCGATCCAAGTACGGAATCTCTTTTTCTATTTCGTAGGGTTCTACGATTCTTTGGTCACATTTTCAAACACTTCTTTTTTTTTTTTTTACTTTTTTTCAAGGCTCTACAATTCCTTTGCCACTTTGGTCCATTTTCCTTTTTTCAGGTACTATAATTTCTTTCCTACTTTTTTTTTCATAATTTTTGGCTTAAGGCCTCTTCAATCAACAAAAAGTTATCAATCCAACAAAATACAAATTAAATAGGGAACCCATTTCTAGAAGTTGACGCGTCAAAATTCTAAATCCTAAATCTACTACAAAGTTAAGACCCACCATCTAATTCTCTAGCATATCGTTGCACCATGTCATCAGCTAATTAAACCACCGTCCAATTGTTCATCCACTCACGCTGCATGTATGTGTTGTCTCATCGTGTCCAAACTTACCTCTTGTTATGCCCAATAAATTGCTTCTTCATTTCATCTCCCATGTTTATTAGTTAACTTGATCTTTTTTAGAGGTCATTACTTTGATCTTTTTACATGATAGCGAAGAGTACTTTTTTAATTTTTTGGTTGCCCAACTTGTTGCTTACATTAATTTCCAAATTACACCTAAAAATTCAATATACTTAATGTCTAATAACAATAATATGAGAATTATCACTGACTTCCCGTGACAATGCGTGGAAAAATCTTCTAGTTAACCAATCCTTATGGCCCAAAAATGAAGCCAACATGTCCCGTGAAGAATACCTATAAAAAGTTTTTGTTTAGCCATTATGGAACACAAAATTATTCCTAGTAAGCCAAATTACCACCAAAATGTTGCAGCTCCTGTGAAATAACAAAGATCTAAGATTTTGACTCCCTTACTTAGCAGTTAGCAGAAGAATTAAATAGATGAGTAAAATACACTGGCGGCCCTTTAACTTGTCGGCATGTGCCACTTTGGTCCATAAACTTGCACGCGAGAAAAAGCTTGCCCACGAACTTGTCATCGTAAATGTCTTTGGTTTGATGAACTTGTAGAACTTATTTGAACTTGTCGCATGTGTCACTTTGGTCCATGAACTTGCAAACATATCCCGTTTGCGAGTTTATGGGCCAAATGTGTATCTTGAACAATGCTTTTTCGTGTTTGTTTCAAACCAAAGCCTTCGCCAATGGTCGGGGGCCCTTTTTCGTGTTTGTAAATTCGTGGCCAAAGTGTAGCATTTAACAACAAGTTAAAGGGCGGCGTAGTGTATTTTACTCTAAAGAGATTATTTATATTATATGAAGGTTTAATGCTTAACCTAAGCATTGCCGTTAATAACAGTGTACAACATGCCACAAGGTTTTGGCATGATGCCTCTTTAGTGGACTGTAAGCGGACTAGAACTTCTTTTACGTTTTGGCAAGATGCCAATCGAAGAAGTTGGATTTGAAGACACTAGGACTAAGCACTGACTAAGCTGACTCTTCTTTTACGTTTTCAAATCCCTTTTTCCTTCTTTCCAAGTTCAGGTTTACATCGATCGTCACTTCGATCCATCGATTGTGAATTTGTGATCACGTTTCACAACTTTTTCACCATCCACCAGCTCCAGAATCTCCATCGCCCCCAACGCAAAAGTGGATTCCAAAAGCCCTTCGTCCTGCACGGCTGCACCTGCTGCTAATTAATGCAGTCCCGTCGCGCTCGCACTCATTTCTCCTTAAATCTCCACACCAAATTTCTCTCGGAGATCACGGGAAGTCATGGCGGCGGATCCAAGCGCCGCCGCAGAGCAGGCGGAGGCGGCGGAGGCCTTTTCCGCGCCGCGCCGCCGCTCCGCGACCGCGACCGCGTCGCCGCCGCCCTCGCCGATTTCGTCGCCCGCCACGCCGCCGGCAAGTGATCCCCCCGCTTCTCTCCCTCCCTGCCCTCATCTCCGTCCCGCTCCGGGTCTGGCGCCTTTGGCTCAAAGGAAAATGAGTTGGGATTTCTGACGCGGCTGCTCCTGTCCCTCCCCGCCCCCGATCGTGCTGCAGGGAGCGGCGGAGTGGTGTGCGTCACCTCCGGCGGCACGACGGTGCCCCTGGAGCAGCGGTGCGTGCGCTTCATCGACAATTTTAGCTCCGGACAGCGCGGTGCCGCCTCCACCGAGTACGCAGACGAATCACACACTCTTCTTCCCTCAAAAAAAAAAAAAAAAAAAAAATCACACACTCTTCTACTTTTTTATTGCTCTACTTGCGCATGCTGAATCACACACTCTTCTATTTTCGCTGCTGTACTTGCTCATGCTGATGGAGATCGTTCCAATGCAGGTATTTTCTCAAGGCCGGCTATGCTGTGATCTTCCTCTATCGCCGGTGAGTCCTCCAAAGCAGGCAATTTTTGTTCAGTAAATAAATATAGTTGGGATGGAACTACACTAGCTGCATGCTCAAATTCTGATTTAAATTGCCTGTGTAGTTCTGTTCAGTGTAGCTAGGCTCGGCTTGTGAAGCCCTGAGAGCCAAATGTCACAGGATCTTCTGTGTACTAGTTAGCTGCAAGTTGTTTTAGTTTAGTTCTGAATGCTTAAATAAGACAAGTTGTGAAGTGACACCTAACCTCTTTGCAGTGGGAGCAAGCAGCCTTACTGTAGGTTTCTTCCAGAGGATTCCTTTCTAGATCTTTTTGAGCTTGGTGAAGACTCGGAGATCCAAGGTTTGGGCACTGTAATCCTAAATTATGTATGTCATGCTAACTGACCCAAAATCTGTTTGGTCTGGATGGCACCTCCTTACTTGTATGGTTTTATATTGATGATTGCCTTTTTACTTCTTTGTTTATCTCCTTTCCTTGAATGTTCAACCTTCTCAACTCATTCCCTTACACTAATTTCAAGTAATGTTCAAATTAGTATATGAATTCTACTTTTGAAATGTCTGTTTGTACCTTTGTTATGCATCTCAGTTCCACAGTCCCATTCCTCGGTGGTCAAGGCAGCAATTAGCAATTACCGAAAGGTATATTATGTGCCTCTATTTATATGTCGACTTTCTCTTGTGAAGCATTAGCTGCAAATCAGATTGATATGGGACCATGGCTATGTCTTGTATTCATCACTATCACAGGCAGTTGATGAAGGCCTTCTTCTCAAACTCCCTTTCACAACAATTTTTGAGTACCTTCAGGTATTGCACTCCTATTACTTACCAGTGTATAGTGAAAAACAAATAATGTTTTGCCCCCAGTGTCAGTGTATAGTGAAAGATGTTAGAGCTATACTAATGTGGAATCTGAAATGCCTGTTCTTTCCTGTTGCTGACAGTTATTACAAATGGTAGCTACTTCTATGAATTGCTTGGGGCACCGTGGAATGTTTTATCTTGCTGCTGCAGTTTCTGACTTCTATGTTCCATGGGAAAGCATGGTAAGTTCTATCTTCATTTAATTTTCCTTCATGTGTTTATCATATTTGACCAAACAAAGCAACACAGTTATTGTTGCATATCATAGCATCATTTTGTCAGGATCGTCATTGCGCATTGTAGATAGTAATCCATGGCTGTTTTATTTATCTTCAGCATCAATAGAAGGAGTATGTCACTTTGATTCATGGAAACAAGCTTTTTATATAGAGGAAGTTATTTGAATGTAGTTTGTTGAAATTCAGAAATGGTGCTATTTCTTCGTTACGTAGTTAATGTATGCTGTAATGTTGCCTGATCCTTCTATAATAGATTGTGTGTGTTAAGTTTGTGGCTAACAAGGAAAGCATGAAATTCAGTAAAGATATGGATAAATATATTTTCTTCTGGTAACAGAATTCCTACAGACCCCTCTTTTTTCTCAGACACTTTTGAAAGCCTTATCTCTGCACACTAGTAGCTGCAACCATAAGGGCATGCTATATACCAGTGGTGGTGCTTTGTGTATTTAGTTTTTAGTGGTTATGTAGAGCCGCTTGATGAACATTCAATTAAACGTCCATACTGTTCTGCCAACATTCTATATTCCTCCCTGACAAATATTTCTGCAGTCTAAACATAAAATTCAGTCAGCAGTTGGCCCATTGAACATGGAACTTAACCAAGTCCCTAAGATGCTTTTTGTCCTCCGAAAAAATTGGGCTCCTTCTGCATATTGTGTATCCTTCAAGGTTAGCTCTATATTCTTCAGTATGTGTTACCTTTCCTGTGTCCAAATCTGACATAGCAATCATTCATGAATACATTGACACTGCAGCTCGAAACTGATCCTAATATTCTCCTACAGAAGGCAGAAATGGCTTTGAAAAAGTACGGTATGAACGTCGTGGTGGCAAATGAACTCGCAAACTACAAAGATGTTGTAGTGATGGTCACAAGCAGTGGGAGGACGACAGTGAGCAGGAGCAGCAAGGAGGAAGACCTGGAAGTGCAGCTAACCGATCTCCTGGTGAAGATGCACTCGGAGCACATTGCACAGCACAATTCATAGGACCATCAAGCGAGCAAGATACATCAGACATGGTGGCGGGCTATTCTACTTCTACTCTGCTAGCAAGTTCACTTGGTTCGTCATCAATGTGCTGCAGCAGATTAATACCAAAGTTATAACCCATACTACCTGTGAGTTTTCGAATATAAGGTAGCTAAAGCAGGTGATGTGATGCCACTATTCATGTGGCGAAGCCGCCAGCCTAGCTACCGAGCTTTTTAACAAACTTGCCGCTATCCGATCAAACTAAGAGCCGTTTCATCATTCAATGTTTGTCAAAAGCTCAAATCCATTCTGTAACTATGAAAGTAACCAGTTGTCTTCAAACTTATATGGGCTCAGTTTTGTTCCTGGATCTATGTGGCGTTCGTTGTCAAAGATGAGTGCTGTAAAGCGAGTCAATAGACATAATTGGACTCTTTCGCCCCTGTTTCTTCCTTGCAATCTATGTATCTGTTAAAATCATGGAAAAAAAATAGTCCGCTGTTTTTGCCGCTATAGCCTGAAATAGCTTGAAAAAAATTGTGCCGCTATTTGTATTCATGCATAATTTTGCCGCTATTTTACCGCTAAAGTCTGCTAATTACGGTTTATAAAATGCTAAACACCTTGGCCTTAGCTCGCTATTTAAAACATGGGTTAAAATCGATGCATCTTAAAGAGATATGGTTGGTTCAATGTCGAGGCCATTGCACAGATAAACAACACCATCAGGTTTTTATTGATAGACACAAAACCCTTGCAAGTAGTTTTGGCTATGCTAGTGAATTTTGTGTCCGTCTATTAGTTGAGTTCATATAAATGCTCAACTTGGTAGCACGCAAAGAACTTTGCATTTTTGGCTAGGAAACCTGGTAGCATGCCAACAACCTTTGTATCAATCAAAATACAGCTGACAACCATTATAAAATGGGTGGATGCGCACCCGGGAACTGCTTCCAGGTGATCTTCGAAAAGCCTTCGACTCCCTGGTGCTGCTGGTGACATGGTTGGTTTGGAAGGAGCGTAACAGACGGACTTTTCACGCCTCATCGGGCTCAGCAGTTTTCATCGTCGAATGCATCCGCGAAGAGGCGGGCTCCTGGGTAGCCGCGGGGTTTAGGGGCATTGCGCCCTTGTTTGCCGCTGTTGGGTGGCCCTAGGTGTACTTCGCCTAGTGGGAGCAAAATAGTTTACGCGCGTTAGTACAACCTTCGAAGCTCCGCCATCGAGCCGGCGCCTTGTGTGTGTTCTGTCCGCCGGTGTCTAAGGCATCACGCCAAAGCAACCGCCGGAATGTATCCTAAAACATTCTATTTCCCCTTAATGAGCAACGTGCTATGCACGAGTTCAAAAAAAAAAAAAACCATTCTAAAATGACTGTATTGAGGGAGCTTGTTTTACTGATCGTCACAAATGACTTAGATGACGTGGTACTCCTGGAAACATAGAAAAGGATACCCACCCATTAAGTGTTGTTTCTCTCCTATTATTGTTAATCAAATAGATGTAATATGAGTTCGTTGTATGTAGGGGGTGTATCTCATTCAGTCATACCCACATGCATCCTTCTTCAGCAAAAGATGAGCACATATCGTTTCCCAAGACTTAGTATTGGTTGGAGAGTCCTCACGACAATTGGTGCAATTAGCTATGGATTTTTTGTTCTGAGGCACATGTGTGGTGGTCTAGGCGCATTGACAACCATTAGAGTGTGTGTTTTCTATTCTGTTTTATTGGTTGTGTGTTTCTTATTAGTCAGAGACCAAAAGTGTCCTCGAGTGTATGTCTGAACTTGATGTATTGTCGTATTTGGAGTAAATAAATGAAAGTTTCTTCCATTGTTACGAAGAAAAAAAAGTTAAATACTTGAGTCTATCGTTTCCCTAGAAATAGAGATTAATTATATATTTCTTGGATGAGTAGACTTGACCTCAATGCGTTGTTGACTTATCAACAAGTTGGTACCTTATATTAATGGAAAGGAATTAGGAAACAAATACCTTATGGCGAGTTGTTGCATGGCAGTATGCAGTGTACGCAGTAATAATGCATTGGTAGTTGCTGGGTGACTTTGAACAAGTCAAGCTTTTGTATACCAGAGCTAAGAGTAACAACACTTTGTATTGCGTAGATCTAGAGGAACTTAACAAAATAAATTACCCAACTACTGATAGATGCATGTTCTTAATCTCTGAAAACAGGCTATATACGTGAAGTGGATTCAGCCTCCTCCCAGACACCGGCGGTAGTAGCTGTAGCACTCGTTATATTCCACAAAGCCCACGAAGAGCAAAAATGGCTACTGCTGCTCTCGTCGGTGTTACCACGGGGGTGATGAAGTCCGTCTTACCCAAGCTCTCCGAGCTCCTGGAAGACGACAATGTTGGTAAGACGACTGCAAATCAAGTCTATCATCATGCCATTACACGCCAGTTTCCAAGTGAAGTTTTTTGTACCAGTTTCTCGAAGTCCTAACATGATGGAGATTCTAAGAGACATTGCTGAAGGAGTGGGGATAACTGATAAGGCAGAAGATGATGAGAAGCAACTCATTAGTGAACTCGAAGAGCACCTCAAGAATAAAAGGTAACCCAGTCATCACTCCCATCATATTTTTTGAATAAGTCAATTCCTAGAGTTGAAATGCTCATCAGTAAACATAAAAAAACCTTAAAATAATTTTAGCAATTATTCTTTTAGGAAAAGAGGTTGTATGATAATAATGCATACATGTGTTGCGATGCCATTTTTTCGTCTTGTTTATCTATGATTGAGGGGTTTACATTTTTTTAGTTATACAGTATAATACAGATGTCAAACACGTACGCACACTATCTGAAAGATAGAGCCAACACGCACGCGAACACACGTACGCAAATTCTACCCCTATCCGAAGGACTGAGTCTGGACAGATCTTAAAGTTCATGGAGTGGCACCTTGATGTAGACGAGGATGTCGCCTACCACTTAATACATGATCTTGAAGTTCATGGAGTGGCACCTTGATGTAGATGAGGATGTCGCCTACAACTTAATACATAACGTCAAAAAATTCTGTAATAAGTCCAACAAAATGTGAGCATCCAGAAAAATGCTACCGGTGTCTTGACCTCTCCACTCGCAAGATTACCATCTCACGACACGTCGTTTTTGATGAGACTCACTTTCCGTTTGCGGCTTCCAAGCCTCGATCGGATTTTCTTTATTTTTTGTTACAGGACTTAATTCCCGCACCTGCCCCGTCTACCTCAGACGCTCGGCACTCGCGGACCTCGGTGGCGCTTGCCTCGTCTGACTTAGACGACGCTGGCGACGCCGGCGACCCCGTTGGACTCGACCCTGCCATTCTGTGGCATGGCGCTGCTCACCGGCTGCCCTCGGCTCCTCAGCAGGTTGCGGCTCCAGCACCTCCTCCGCCAGCCGGTGTTGCCGCCCCTGCCCCTGCCCGACAGCGGTTTATCCCCTACAGTCGTCGTCCACCTCCACCACCGGCTCCACAGCCGCCACCGGCGGCACCTTCGGCCCCACTGCAGCAGGCAGTGGTGCCCTCGGCTCCAGCACCGCAGGAGCCCCCTGCGCGGGCAACTCGTTCCCAGATGGGTTCACTACCGCCACCCATGCAGCGGTATGGCTTCACCGCGACAGCTTCCAGTCTGGCTTCTCCGTTGCCAGGCAACTCTCGCGCCGCACTCGCCGATGCAAATTGGCGTGCGGCGATGACTGAAGAATACAAGGCACTCATGGAGAATGGCACCTGGCGTCTCGTTCCTCGTCCGCCTCGTGCCAACGTCATCACCAGCAAGTGGGTTTTCAAGCACAAGTATCATACTGACGGCTCTCTGGCTCGACATAAAGCTAGATGGGTCGTTCGCGGGTTCTCGTAGCGGTACGGCGTCGGCTATGACAAAACATTCAGTCCGGTTGTCAAGCCGGCCACCATTCGGGTTGTCCTCAGCATCGCCGCCTCCCGCTCTTGTCCCATACATCAGCTGGACGTGAAGAACGCCTTTATCCATGGCCATCTGAACGAGACGGTCTACTGTCTTGTCGACCTGGTGGCTCCCGACCACGTCTGTCTCCTGCAAAAGTCCTTGTATGGGCTCAAGTAGGCGCCCAGGGCATGGCACCAGCGGTTCTTCGACTTCATCAAACGGATCGGCTTCAGTGCTTCGATCTCTGACACTTCCCTCTCGTTTACAAAGATGGTACTGGCATTGCCTACTTACTGCTCTACGTCGACGACATTGTTCTAATTGCCTCATCGCCTCAGCTTCTACGTCGCCTCACCGAGCTTCTTCACTCCGAGTTCACTATGACAGATCTTGGGGACCTTCATCACTTCCTCGGGATCTCTGTCACGCGTTCTGCTGATGGCCTCTTCCTGTCTCAGCGCCATTATGCTGTGGATCTGCTCCAGCGCGTCGGCATGGCTGAGTGTCACTTTATAGCGACTCCTGTTGACACTCAGGCCAAGCTCACCGCTATGGACGGCGCTCCGGTGGCGGATGTCACTCAGTACCATAGCCTCGTCGGTGCTCTACAGTATCTCACGCTGACTCGTCCGGACCTTGCCTATGCAGTCCAGCAGGTTTGCCTCTTCATGCACGACCCGCGAGAGCCTCATCTTGCGAAGCTCAAGCATGTTCTATGGTATGTCAAGGGCACTCTGTCCACCGGGCTTCACATTGGTACAGGTAGCATCACCAGTTTGACTGCCTACTCCGATGCTGATTGGGCTGGCTGTCCAGACTCTCGGCGCTCCACTTCAGGGTACTGTGTCTTCCTCGGTGACAACTTAGTCTCTTGGTCCTCCAAACTACAGACTACTATCTCTCGTTCAAGTACGGAGGTTGAGTATCGTGCTGTTGCACACGGTGTGGCCGAGAATTGTTGGCTTCGTCAGTTGCTTCAGATGCTCCACGCACCCATCTGTTCAGCGACGGTCATCTTCTGTGATAATGTTAGTGCTATCTACATGACCGCCAATCCAGTCCATCATCATCGCACGAAGCATATTGAGATAGATATTCACTTCGTCCGTGAGAAGGTTGCTTTGGGACAGGTTCGGGTGCTCCATCTTATGCCATATCTTGCATTAATCATTGACAATTGGAAGTAATTCATATGAGTTACTCAAACACGCATTGCATCATACAGGATCGTCAGACAACGCCCAGCAGTTCGTTCCAGCGGAGCCGGACGAGGGAACCCAGCAGGAGCTAGTGGATCAGGGAGTAGCCAAGGAGGAGCCAGAAGCTGAGCTGCCGGAGTGCCCGAACCACCAGCCCAGTTCCTTCGAGAAAGGCAAGCCCCGGAGTATTTTTCTCCTATGGTTTGCCAAACTAACTTGCGTCGCTTTATTGTTGATGTTGCATTAAGTAGTAGGCGTTGAATGACACCCTTGGTGCGTTACCTACCTTGACCACTTGATATACCTACCCTGGATTAAGTGTAGGACGTATTATGCTTAGCCTTGCTTAATTATGCGGTAGAAGTCGGGTGGTTGAATGATCATCCGCGAGGATAGGTTTCACATGAAAATGGTTGGATCGGAAAAGGAAAGGATGGAACATAACCCAAACGGGATTGGTCAAGAAACCTGTATTGTTCCAGCCCTCAGTCATTTTGAATAGCTTCTCACACTTAGGTGGTGATATGGCACCCCGAAGTCTAGTATCTTGTTTGGGTTGGGGTTTCAGGTCGAACCGTGGTGCTGGTGTTGGGGTGAGACAGGTTGTGGCATTAAGACTCATGTTGGGACCCGACTAGATGCAGCCATCGAGAGGCCTAGGCTCGCACGGTTCCTGTTGATCCCCAATTCTGAACTCGTCAACGATACCTAAAGTAGCTCTTGCAAAGCTTGCATGGGGTGTGTGAGAAATAAACCCTCAGCTGAGTAGGAAATGATTATAATCGCCATCTATCCCTAGACAGTGGATAACTTGACGTGAGTACATGCAATACAAAATAAACGGGAATATGGAACGGGGTTATGTTGCCATGATGGATATGGGATATCGGAATATGATCAACCATGTGAAAAGGATGATTGTTTTATACTTCTACTTGATATGTTGTAGTACAGGTGCAAACCTAGATAAGGCAGGTTTTAACTAAGATGGTAAGCTTAGTATAGTTCACCTAATGAAGATCAATAAGCTCAAGTCTTTATGCAAGAAAGGGTCAACCAAACCACCATATGGCCTTGCATATGCTTATAAGAGTCCTTATTTTCTGGTTTGAGACGGGTAAGTCTAGCTGAGTACCCCACGTACTCAGGGTTTTATTCCCATGTTGTTGCAGATGGGGAGATCTTTTATGGCTACTGCGAGACGTATTTCTACCCCGCAGTGGGAGACTACTAGACCGTGGGCACGGTCAATTATCTATCTCATCTTTACTTGCTTTTGGTTGGACCTGGTCGTGGACATGGCACTGTAATCTCTAAGTAGTGTCAGACTTAAGTTGTGAGCTTCCGCAATGTGAGAACTAAGTGTGGTTTGTAATAATGCTACTTAGACTCCGATGGTTATGTAATATTTATATATGACTTGTGTAATGTATGACGAGTGTTGAACTTATTACGATCTTGGCTATACCAGAAAAAGTTTAAAATCCTTCGAGATTTTGAATGACTACCGGGTTTACATGTGCTCAAGTGCGTTCTTCGACGCCTTGGCGTTGATATTCGTACTTGTGCTTATGTAAATTGGTTGGTTCTGTTTCAGCTGGCATCGGAGCAAGGTTCAACATGACGTCATTCATTATGTAATAAAAACTATAGTTTTTCTAAAGAGAGTAAAACTTGTAGCCACTTATACAAAGATTCACGTAGGAAATTAGAAGTTGGGTTAAGGTCTTAGAGTGTGCCAAATGTCCGACCTGTCCAGTATGCCCGTATAAGGACTATTTAGGTGGCTTATTAAAGTACTGACTTGGGGGCAAATGCATCATATTTTCTTTGTCGCGCTCATACACGACGGTTTTGTATGAGGGCCATTCACTTGAATGGTTGTGTATGGATCATTTTGCCTCTACGCTCAGGTAAGTCGGTTCGCCACCCAAGGTAAGGTGAGTTGTGAGACCATGACTGGATACACTGCCAGTCTAGGGGAGTGCTTAATGATGCTCGATTATATTCATGTTCTACACATGTTTATAAGAGAGTATCCCATGTGAGGGGTCGTCTTCTGGCGATGATTTTCGGGTAGCGTGCACCTACATGCAGGCATATCGGGGATATACCTGTGTGGAGATGGGTGTGGAATAGGACTAGTTGTAATCGGAGATTTGACCTTATTCTTAAGGTGCCGAGTTTTGTTCGTCGCTTGCATTCATGGGGTTGGGCTGAAATGAAATTTTTTGCAGGTACGCTAACCACGCGAACGTGTAGATCACCCTAACCTCGTATATGAGAGTGCGCTGTTATGCCACCGACTAGCATGATTATTTGGTTATCACTATAATAGTACAAGTAATAAAAATTTTGTGAGGACGTAATAAAACTTTGTGCATTGCATATAAATAAAATTTGCTCATGACAATTTTCTTAAAACTAATTCTTTCCCCTTAAAAGAATTGAGTACACCATGCTTATGAGGCCTTTATATAATTTATAATTATATAATTGTGCTTATCAGGGAATGTCACTATTTCAGATGCCGAGGACCAAGCAGACAGCCCGCAAGAGTGTGGGAGGTGCAGCACCTGGACACCCAAGGCATGCGCCACCTGTGGTCGAGCCACCTGTGGTTGTCCCAGCCCCTGCTGTGCCGCCGTTACCCACCTGTGTGGATAGGGAGTCCAGCACTTTCCTAGAGAAGTTCAGTATGCCTACGCTTCTCTGGAGGATCCTCAACAGTGCTGGTTATCCTGAGTGCAACCCGCCTGTCGACAAAATATCGGCGATAGTCCGACCAGGGGTATGCCCTGACCGGTAATGGATTGGCGGAAGGCGCACCGAGATTGCGAGCAAGACGTAAACAGGGAGCAATCACACAAGGTTTACCCAGGTTCGGGCCGCTATGAAGCGTAACACCCTACGTCCTGCTCTCTGTTTCAATTATGATGTGGATGTGTGAGTCTGTGCGTTATGCCGTCCCCACGTCCTCGGCTCAGGGCGGTCCTTGCTCTCCTTATATATCACGGGGAGCAAGGTTACAAGTCGGAACTAGCCTATCTGGTACTAAGTTTACATACTTTACAAGTCTAAACTTTCCTATCTCAGCTAGGTCTTGTCCTCCTTGTTGGTCTTTCAATATTCTTGCCCGTTTTAGGCTGTCCGACCAGCCTGAGCCGATCGGTCTTGAAGCTTGATGGGCCGGCCTGGTGATAGCGTGTCGGCCCAAACTAGGCCGTGAGGGTATATGGAGTTTATACCTCCACAGCTAGTCCCCGAGCATCATGGATCTTGAGGGAAAAAACACCGTCTTGCTTGGTTGAGTAAGAAAGGGTGGTCGGACACACGTTCGACCCGTGGTCCGAGCAGGGCTTGAGGACCGTCAAGTGGTTCCGACCACACTTTGCTTGCACTTTTGGTTGACGTTTTTGGTTTTGACCGAAAGATTTATGATGCTCCTGAAAAAGAAAAAAGAATTTTGAAAGGGTCCCAAATCTAGAGACGTGGGCCCTCGTTAGTATGTGATGCCTGCCATCACATGGTATCTGTCGTGGATCGGGTCGTTGCCTTAGCTTAGTTACGAAACTAAACTCTTTGTCAAAAGAAAGGATCGAGCCAAGTCATGCAAATGACGTGGCCCACGTAGTCCCGAGGTTCTTTGTAAGATAGTATATGTTGCAGCAAGCTCTAAAAGAAGGAACTAGCCCATGTCACCTATCAGGTGACGTGGGCCCACGTAGTCCCCGAGCCTGAGATGAGGTGGAACACGTTATGTCAGGGTCTAATAAAGAGAACTGATCATCATACCGTGCTTTATGTGTTTCCGACCACTCTTTGAGTGAGACCGAGCAGGCCAAATTTCATTTGGGCTGGTCGGTTTGAACCATGCCATGACTTTGTCATGATTAAGTTAAGATAGCTTTGATGCTTAACTCAGTCCCCAGCGTGGCTGTGAGACCATGGTTTTGAATCTAAACCCATGAAATAGCTTAGCTATTTGTGTGCCAGAATAACCGGTATCATTGGCGTAAAAATCCCAGCTCAGCTGTCGGATTGTGTGGGTTGAACTGTTGATGCTATACTATAACTTCGTTACAGCGGGTTGGAACAGCTTTGCTGTGAACCCAGTCTTTTTAGCGAGGCTGTTTTTAATACTATAGCTAAAAGACAGACTTAAATGACCATCAGTAGCTTTGCTTACTGGGCCAGCTTTCAGGTTGTCTGGTAAGCTGTGCGTCTGTAAAAATGAATTTGAACGGAGAGAAAGAGACTAACCGAAAAGCCTTTTTGACTTGAAACGGCCCAGTTTCTCAGGCCCATTGGGAGTAAGAAACCCTAGTGTGGTTAAAAACTCTGGTGCCGCCGTCATTTGGACTGCTTGGTTTCATTTTGCCTGCCGTTCTTGCAATCAATCCCTTCTGCTCCCGTGCGCCGTGTCTAGGGTTAGCTCGAGCAACCGCATCCTTCCCGTCCGAGAGTCATGGCGAAGAAGCATCAATCTGCAGCAGAGAAGAGGAAGGAGAAGGAACAGAAGGAGTATGAGAAATAGATGAAGCTTCTTTGGTCGCCTACACAGTCGACGGCGGCGTCGCTGAATTCTTTGGTGGATGGAGGCATGATTCCGCCAGCATCTTTTGGAGTGTGGCGTGTGCCGCCGCGAGGTGAGGCGTTCCCCCGCCCTTATGATGGTGAAATAGTTGTTTTTGAAGATTATTTCATCAGGGGCTTGGGTATTCCGCTTCATACTTTCCTAGTGGAACTCTGCATTCTTTGGAAAATATCTGTCTGCAATCTGCAACCAAACTCAATTATGACGATTGCTCTCTTCGTGGCGTATTGTGAGTTGTATCTTGCAATTCCGCCGAATTTTAATGTCTTCCGTCATTTTTATGAGTTGAAGAAGAGAGGAAATTTGGCGGGTAGCCCTGTAGCCGGAGCGTGCTACATTTCTCTTCGCGATGGTATGCGTTCGCACTGGCTGTCATTTACTCATACTGACAATGTGAAGGATTGGTTCAAGAAATGGTTCTATGTCAATGATAACGAACAGGGACGGCCTGTTCCTTGCAATATTACTCAAATTCCTGAACCCAATCACTTTTGGTCGGATAAGCCAAATGCTACGAGATGATTGAAGTGAATGAAATTTTGGCGATGATGAACTTGAAGGGCTGAATGGTTATACGGTGGCGGCCGTTTTATTTCTCGCCGTATTCAACCTCGAAGGAGAGATTCAACTTTCTTTGGGAGTATCGTGGACGGGACGACCCTTCCCGTGAGACTCCAGAGCAAATATCTGCTGATGATATCACTTTGAGGCTCATGAAGATGTTCAAACGAGGGGATGATACTCATATCCCTAAGCCTGTAAGAAGGCCCTTTGATTGGAGACAACCACCTCCCCCGGTATATCTTTTATCCTCTTATTTCTGTGCTTTCCTGATTTGGTTGTTTTGATGCTGAATTCGGTTGTATGTATAGGGTCGTCATATTTATGTTTCTCGCGTTCCTCTTGATGATCTTCCTGCTGGAGAATCTTTGCAATACCAGCGCACCGGATTTGATCGGGGAATTGATAGGATGGAGGCTGATGATGACACCGCGGAGCCTGTTGATGATCAGTCTAAAGCTGCCGGGATGTGGAAGGTTGTGTATGAGAAGAAAAAGAAACATTACGGCGTGTTCGACGGGTGGTTCTTTATCTCTTGACCACATGTGTTTACGCGGTCGAAAGCGTCATTATCGTCAGGTTGTGGAGTCGTCAGATTCTGGATCTGATTCTGACGATAAGTTATCGCTTGCTGAAATTGCTCGACGCAAGTGTTTGCGTACTGAAAGGAGCGGTGGTCGGGATAGTGCTCTCCCTTTGGTGCAGGGAGCTAGCCATGTTATGGAGCAGCCCATATCACCGGCCGATCAAACCGGTCGTTCAGGGGATCTTGTAGATGCTCACCTTTTAGGTGAGACTGTGAGTAGTCAGGGTGTTCCTGCTGTCACTGTGGGCCAATGTGATGAAACGCTTGCTGCCACTGGCCGTTCTTCTCCTCCTCCTGACCTGTTGATGCCAGTTAACCTTGATGTTGGTACCTCTGTGCCTTCTAGGGATGAAGGGGAGGATATGCCAGATTGTTTTAATCTGCATTTTGAGCAGTCTGAACTGTAAGTTTTGCGAATCTTGTTAAATTTGCTATGTTCTTCTTCTTCTTGTTTTGATTGGTTGTAAATTTTTCTTTGCAGGACTCCCATTGTTGATGACTTAGTCAGTGGCCCTTTGAGTCATGTAGCTTTGGAGAACGCCGATGCCGCTTTTCGAGCCAAGAGGCTGTTCGATGACATAACTCCTTCTGCACTTGTTGTTATGGATCAAAGGGCCGTGCACGAAGTTGTGCCACCTGCTGTTGATCTTGTTGGGGATCCGAGGGGGCAGCTGTTGCCAATGTTATTACTGACTCTGTAATGGTTACTGATGGTGCCAATACTGTGGCCACTTCTGGGGATGCTGAGCCATTAGTGCTAAATTCCTCCCTGGTTTCTTCTCTTGGGGATGATCATCATCTTAATATGAGCTTGGGTAGTTTGGGACCCAGTGCCTCAAACGCAGAATGCCCCGAGATAATGGAAGAGATCAGAGGAGGAACTTCTTCCGGTGCCCATGTTCCTGGCAGCCGTAGCTACGTTGCCCGTCAGGATGAGGATGGAGAATGGCACATTTTTGAAGATATTGCCAGGGGTACCATTTCTGATGGCTTTGAGCAAGTGTTTGCTGATTTGCGGGCTCGTGTCAAGGTCGGTATTTGCCTTTAGTGATTTTTCCATCTTGCCCATCTTGTAGTGTTTATAAAAATCCTTTCTGCAGTTTGTTGAAGATGTTGCTGAAAAACGTCGCCTCGCATAGAGCGGTTCAAGCCGACCATGTGTGAAAACGGTCTTCTGCGGAAGCAAAATGAAGATTTGGAGCGGCAGATCCGTGTTCATGAAGGTCGTGAAAAACTTTGGGAACTTGAGAAAGACTCCCTGTTGAAAAAAGTTGCTGCTCTTCAGGAGCAAAACAAAGGTCTGTTTTGCTTATTCTTGTTACTTGTGGTTTTTGACAGAATGTGTCAGCACTTGATTGTGTATTTTGTAGATTTGGAGAATGAAAAAAACACGAAGGCTACGAAATTGCTCGTTTGACTTGGAGAGATTGAGCGCTTGGAAAAGGAGGCACGAGGTGCGTTTTCTCCTTTTTTATCTTGTTGTTGTTTGGCTCTTATCGTATCTTATAAGTTGTGTTTATGCGAAACGCATGAACGTCATATGGCACAATTCGGGGTGCTAAAAGATGATAACCGGCAGAATGACGAGCATTATTTGTCTATGGCGGATGGATTGCAACCTCTGTTCGCTGTGCTTGCGCGGGGTGAAGTGAGACCAGCAAATCCCCTTCTTGTTCCCGAATTTGTTGTGGATCAATGCCGCCGCTCATGGCGTTTATTGAAAGAGTTTGTCGGGAAGGGGAGCCGCTTCGTTGCGTCAAGTGTTCTAGCTCTTGCGCAATCTCACTTTCCTCGGGCGGATTTCAAGCGCTTGGAGTCTGGACGGCCTGCAAACACTTCTCCGGAAAAGCTCAAGGATTTACAGAAAGCTTGTTGGGGCACCGCCTGTGTTATTGCCGACAAGATAAATCTTGTGCCTGAGCAATAACTTTAAACTTTTCTTGTTGTATTGAATTCTGTGGTGCTTTGCACTGTTTTGTAACAATATCTGGTGTTCTTTGATACAAATAGTAGTACTTTTGTTGCATGTCTAGGAACAATTACAATTGCCGTGTATGCTAGGCATAGAATTTAATTAAATGTTCTATGTGCCAAGAGTTTGGCAAATCTCTAGGTGGATCGTCTAGAGTACAAAGTTTATAAGTCGTTGGTCTTGTGGCTTGCTTTGATTAGGAAAGGTCCTTCCCAATGAGATGACAATTTGTGGAGATCGTCTGTTTTACGAATTCTTTTGAGGACGAGGTCTCCGACCACAAACTGTCTTTCTTTTACATTCCATTGTAATAGCGCCGTAGGGACGCTAGGTATTTAGCCGTTCTTGGGAGTGTTTCCAAGTTCCGCTCTTCTCCGAATCGATGATAGTTTTTCTGACTTCATTCGTGGCTTCTTCGTCATAATTTTTTGTTCTTGGTGAGCCAAATGCTACTTCATCTGGCAAAACTGCTTCAGCACCAAATATCATGAAATAAGGTGATACGCCGGTATTTCTGCTTGGTTGGGTTCGGAGTCCCCATATTACGGCAGGTAATTCGTAATACCATCTTCCTGGATGGGTGTCGTTGTCTCGATATAGCCTTTTTCGTAGGGCGTCTATTATCATCCCATTTGCTCTTTCGACTTGACCATTAGCTCGAGGGTGAGCTACTGATACATATTTTACTTTTGGTCCTAAGTCTTCGCAAAAATCCCAAAATTCTCCACCTGTGAATGTGGATCCCAAATCTGTTATAATGGTGTTGGGTACGCCGAAACGATGTACGACGTCTGTTAGGAATTCGACAGCCTTCTGAGCATTTGCCTTGACTAAGGGCTTATATTCTATCCATTTTGAAAATTTGTCTATAAGTACATAGACAAATTGATAGCCGCCGGGCTTTTTTGAATGGTCCTATCATGTCTAGTCCCCGACATGAAAAGGGCCGAGTGGTATTGTTTGAAGCTCATGTGCGGGGACATGAATTTGTTTAGTGAAGAATTGGCAACCTTTACAATGCTGAACTAGTTTCTTAGCATCGGCGAGTGCGGTTGGCCGAAAAAACCTGCTCGGAACACCTTTCCGACCAGTGTTTTTGATGTTGCATGGTTTCCACACATCCCCTCATGGATACGTAGTAGTAGTTCCGCTCCTTCTTCGAAGGAAATGCATTTTTGCAAGACTTCAGCGCTTGCATTTTTGCGCATAAGTTGCCCATCGACTAGGACATAATGTTTACTGCGTCTTATGAGACGCTGTTTTTCTGTTTTATCTGTCGGTGTGTCCTCATCAATGAGATACCGAATAAAGGGAATTCTCCAGTCGGCTTTGTCTCTTTTGTTTGTTCCAAAGGTTCCTCGATGGTATTTGCTCGTTACTTCCCTTTGCGGTTGAGGGGTCTTGTCGCTTTCTTTTCTTTGGATAAATAACTTTGGAGTTATCTATAGATTTTTTGCTGATCTTATTCTTTGGAGCACTTATTCTCAAGGGTCTTGGTCGGATTGCGGCGATGATCTTTGTTTGCTTCGGTCGGAGATGGGCCGGAAGTATGCTCTTGGATATCATCTTGTTTTGGTTTTGTCGTCGGATGAATCTGTTTCCTTTTGTGGTGATTCTGTGCTACCTCTGTGTGACGAAGGTAATAGTAGATCTTGAACAAATACGTCGGGTGGCATTTTTGCTCTATCGGATCCCAATTTAGATAATTGGTCGGCGAGTTTGTTCTTTTCTCTTGGTATATAGGTGAATTCTAGACCATAGAATTTATTTTCCAGCTTCCTTATCTACGCCACGTATGCTTCCATTTTCTCATTAGTACGGTCCCATTCTTTGTTGATTTGCTGGACGACTAGATTAGAATCTCCAATGACGAGGAGCCTCTTTATGCCTAACTCGATGGCTATTTTGAGGCCATGAAGTGCAGCTTCGTATTCGGCCGTGTTATTTGAAGCTTTGAAATGGATACGCAGCACGTACCTTAGGGTATCACCGCTTGGTGCTTTGAACACGACGCCGGCTCCTGCTCCTTTTATTTTAAGGGAGCCATCGAAGAACATTTCCCATCGTTCGGTTTCGTTTTGAAATGGAGGTAGGGACATGTCCGTCCATTCTACTAGAAAATCAGCCAAAGCTTGGGATTTGATGGTTGTTCTGCTTTGAAATTTTAATGTGTATGGGCTAAGCTCTATTGCCCATTTGATGATCCGACCACTGGCGTCTTTATTGCGGAGAATGTCACCAACAGCATGTTCTGTTACTATTGTGATCGGATATGTGTCAAAGTAGTGTAACAACTTTCGTTTTGTTATTAGGATCCCGTACAAAAGTTTTTGTACGTGTAGGTATCTCTGTTTGGAGTCGTTTAAAACTTCGCTAATGTAGTAGACTGGTCTTTGTACACCATATGTGTGTCCCTCTTCTTGTCGTTCGAGGACTATTCTTGTGCTGACCACGCGATCGGTAGCCGCAATGTATAGCAATAATTCTTCGTCATCTTTAGGTGCTTTGTTAGCACCGGAGGTGATGTTAAATACTTCTTGAGTTCGGAGAAAGCTTTGTGCCTTCGCTTGTCCACTCAAATTTTTGCTTGGCCTTTAATAATTTGAAAAAGGGAGGCCTTTTTCGCCAAGCCTTGATATGAAGCGACTTAGAGCCGCCATACATCCAGTAAGTTTCTGGATATCTTTTATGCTTTTGGGTTGCGTCATTTTTAAAACTGCGTTAACTTTTTCTGGATTTGGCTTGATGCCGTCTTGGCTGACTACATTGCCGAGTAGTATCCCAGACGGTACTCCGAATATGCATTTTTGTGGGTTTAATTTCCACTGAAATTTGTTTAAAGCGGCGAAGGTTCGCTCTAGATTTGAAACTAAGGATCCGCTCTCCTTGGTTTTTACGACTACGTCGTCTACGTATGCTTCGACCAGCTGGTCGGAAATTTCTTTTTGAAGACACTCTTGGATAGCACGTTGGTATGTTGCACCGGCATTTTTGAGGCCAAACGACATGGTCGTATAGCAATATGCACCGAAAGGTGTGATGAATGATGTTTTTATTTGATCGTCGGTTGCCAGGGCTATTTGGTGATACCCGGAATAGCAATCTAAAAAAGACAGTAGTTCACAACCTGCGGTTGAATCAACTACCTCATCGATGCGAGGTAATTTGAAGGGGTCTTTAGGGCATTGTTTGTTGAGATCGGTATAATCAACACACATTCTCCATTCGCCATTTTTCTTTTGTACAAGAACCGGATTGGATAACCAGTCAGGATGGTACACTTCTTTTATAAAACCAGCTGCTAATAATTTTAACACTTCTACCCTAATCACCTCCTTCCTGTCGCGAGCAAACCGTCGTAGTCTCTGTTTGATTGGTTTGGCGGTTTCTGAGACATTAAGGAAGTGCTCGACCTTTTCCCTTGGGACGCCAGGCATGTCTGCTGGTTTCCAAGCAAATATGCTTATGTTGTCCCGTAGGAATTGGACGAGCGCGTTTTCCTATTTATCGTCTAAATTGGCTCCTCTAAGAGCGGTTTTGTCCTTATCTCCGGGAATGAGCTCGATCTTCTGTGTCGTTGCTTTTGTTGGCTGACCTTTTGACTCGCTTGACGGGATCGAAGGTCGGCTTCGGTGTTCTGTTTTGCTTCAAGGCATGTTTGTTCCATGTGTGCTTTAAGGTCTGCTGATTCGGCTGCTGCGTAGGCGTTTGTTTCCCAGTCGTGAGCCATAAGCACATTGCCTCTGAGAGAAAGAATGCCCTTCGATGTTGGCATTTTTAACACTAGATATCCATAGTGAGGGACAGCCATGAACTTTGCGATCCCTGGTCGACCGAGTATGGCGTGGTAAACGCCTTCGAAGTCAGCTACAATGAAGCTGACGTAGTCTTTTCTGAAGTGTTGTCTTGTTCCGAACTGAACGGGTAAAGTTATTTTTCCCAATGGCATTGAAGGTTTGCCTGGCATGACTCCCCAGAATGGTGAGTCATAAGGTTCGAGATCTTCGATCTTTAAACCTAGCTCGTGAAACGCTTGTAAGAATAGAATGTTTAAAGCACTGCCGCCATCTATGAGTACTCTTCCCATACGTATATGATTAACGACTGGGTCGAGTACTAAAGGGAAACGTCCAGCATCTGGTATATTAGCCCACATGTCGGCTCTGTTGAAGGTTACTGGTTGTTCCGACCAGGCTGGAGCTTTAGTGTCTGTATTTGATCCATCAGACTTGGCGATTGCCATGATCCTTCTTTTTAGTAACTTTTTGTCGCGTGAGTTTTCGAGGCCAACTTTGCCGCCGAAGATCATGGCTGACAAGTGTTTGGTGGGCTCGTTGAATTGATGCCGAGGATCTTTATCACTGTCTTCTTCTTCCTCGACTTTGTCCTTCTGCTCAGGCCGTTTTTCCTTACTTTGCTTTATTAATCTTTGCTTCTTGGAGGCTGCCCTGCTGAAGATTGCTGTGAATCCTCGACATTCGCCCATGGTATGCCCTTTTCCTGGATGTTTGGGACAATCTTGACCTAGGATTTTCTCATATTCCGGATCAAAGTCACGCTTCTTTTCTCTGTTCGGTGGCACCGAATGGACACGCTGGTCTGTGTCTCGGCTCTAGTTATTTTGTATGCGATTGTCGCGCCGTCGTTCATTACGGTGGTTATTATCGCATCTGTCGTTTCTGCGCATATCTTTGTGTTGAGAGTCTCTTTTTCTGTCATCGTTTCTTCTGAAATTTCTGTATCCCTGTCCAGTTTCGGGTAATTGTTGCATGGCATCGTCAACGCGAGCGAATTCACGGGCTATTCTGAACATCTCGTCGGTTGTAGTGGGTTGTCTTCTCAAAAGTTCCTTTCGTAGGTCAATATTTCCGGGTTGCCGTAATCCCTGTACGAAAAGGGATACGACTTCAACTGCTGAAATGTCTGGAATTGTTGTCCAGACTTCTGAAAAGCGTCGTATGTAGTGACGTAGTGATTCATTTGGGTAGTCGACGATCTTTGCTAGGTCGTATTTAGTGCGTGGCTGCTGGCACGTGATTCTGTAATTTTCTATGAAGAGGTGTCGTAATTGGGGCCAACTGTGAATCGATCCCTCTCGTTGGCGCAATAGCCAATTATTCGGTCCGCTGTCGAGTACAATAGGAAGGTAATTGGCCATGACATGTTCATCCCCTCCTGCTGCTCGTACGGCCACCTCGTATAAGAGGATCCAATGCTCTGGGTCGACCTTGCCATCGTAAGTTTTGATATCCGGTATCCTGAAACTTTTAGGCCAGACTACCTCTCGTAGGGCAGCTGAATACGGCTTCGGTCCTGAGGCATCCATGCGAGCTCGGTATCGGTTGTTGATGACTGCTCGGAGGTCGTTGTCATCATATTGTTCGCCATGATGGTGATTGAAAGGTTGACCATAATCTCTGTTGTCTCTGTGGTTGATCTGTCGTCTGTCATTACGTCGTTGGTAAAATCTGTTGTGAGGAAAATTCCCACAACTCTCTCCATCGTCTTCGTAGTTGTTGTTGTTAGCACCTCCCTCTCTAGAGTCGGGGATTTGATTGCTGAAGAAACTACGCGGTCGGTAGCTTCTTTGAGATGCGACTGGGCGCGCTTGTTCTCTCATATGATTCACTTGAGCTTTAGCGGCTACTAGAAAATCAATTGCCTCCTCAATTTGGGGAGTTTGAGGAATGTTGGCCGTCTTGAGGCGGTCAATAGCAACCGCCCATTAGCACTTGGGGTTGTGTGAACTTGTCTTTCGTTTACAAGGTCAAAATCATCGGCAAGATTTCGCCGAAAACCCCTGCGTCTTCGACCATGCGATCTTGGTCGGCAATGCTGGATTGCGCTTCGTTTTGCCTCCGTTGTTCCGGGCTGCGTTCCGACCCTCTCGCTGTTGCCTTTGTTCGTCGGTTTCTCCATTGATGGTGACCTCGTTGTCACTAACATGACATACTTGCGTTCCCTAGGCCGGGAGGGAAAGATGGGAATTGCTGTAACTCTTGGATGGATTTGGCCGGGTCATGGATTTCTGACTGAATTTCTTCATGCTCCTCTGGTCGGAACACGGTGAGTTGTAGACTTGGAATAGTGTCGATACGCTTGGTGCTGTTGTTTGCAGATTGTACCTCTTCTTCATTGTCGGAGTAGACCATCGTATGGGCAGATCCCGAGAGTTCTAAGATATTGTAGTAATCATCGAGTCTGGGTGTGTCTGGAGTAACGTCACGTGTTTTCTCTGGAGATTGGTCATCCGTGACTTCTTCGAGGCGCACATGGTTGACGATATGCCCTACTGGTGCGTCGAAAGCGTAGCCGATCATATCTGGATGCAGATCAGGGATCCGGTTGTAGCCTTTGAGGTAATCTGCTAAAAGTTGGTGGCTGGATAGGTCGGCGGTGTTTGGCAACCCGTATGGGAACGGTGATGCAACCCTTGGATCTAGGATCTTGCGATCCGATGATTTTTGTTGGGCGTTTTGTTGGCGTTTGGTCTGTTGAAGGATAGTAGGTGATTCTTGCTTTGATTCAATCTGGATAGATCCAAAGCGAGCAAAAACTCCATGAGCCTATCCTGTTGATCATGAGCTGCTTCAAACAGATCAGCCCAATTTTCGTCTGGTGGTTGATTGGTGCCTAGAAGAAAAGGCTGGAGTTCTGATAACTCGAGCTTTGATGATGATGCCTCGTTCCGAGGAGGCAAAGGATTTGCACCTTCATTGCTTTGTGGAGCTAGGATCGAGGGCGGACTCTTGATGTTTGAGACGTCTGGAGCGGTTGTCCAGGTCATCGTCCCCACGGTGAAGGTGAGGCCAGCTTCGAAAGTCATGGAAGCCGGGAAGGAAACCATCTTGATCGACGTGAAATCCTGGTGCGCACCCCCTACCTGGCGCGCCACTGTCGACGAAATATCGGCGATAGTCCGACCAGAGGTATGCCCTGACCGGTAATGGATTGGCGGAAGGCGCACCGAGATTGCGAGCAAGACGTAAACAGGGAGCAATCACACAAGGTTTACCCAGGTTCGGGCCGCTATGAAGCGTAACACCCTACGTCCCGCTCTCTGTTTCAATTATGATGTGGATGTGTGAGTCGTGCGTTATGCCGTTACGTCCTCGGCACAGGGGGTCCTTGCTCTCCTTATATATCACGGGGAGCAAGGTTACAAGTCGGAACTAGCCTATCTGGTACTAAGTTTACATACTTTACAAGTCTAAACTTTCCTATCTCAGCTAGGTCTTGTCCTCCTTGTCGGTCTTTCAATATTCTTGCCCGTTTTAGGCTGTCCGACCAGCCTGAGCCGATCGGTCTTGAAGCTTGATGGGCCGGCCTGGTGATAGCGTGTCGGCCCAAACTAGGCCGTGAGGGTATATGGAGTTTATACCTCCACACCGCCTCTCTACTTTTGGGATTGAGACTTGATAGTGAGGCGTGGGTATGCTACCGTGTCGCTTGTGGTCCTCAGTTGGATGATGACGCGCACTGGATTGGTTGGAGAGTTTGTGGAGAGGGCAAGACGCCGTGGTGCACAGCACAGGTAGCCGCTACCACCTGTTGGACTTGTTGGTGGGAGAGGTGCCTGACCAGCTTGCAGAGATATTGCCAGGTGTGTTTCCCTCTGTCGATCCTACCTATGCGGTATGGAGGCAGGACGAGGGGACAACACTTGTGACAGGACCTCAGGAGTCAGAGGAGAGTGGCTCATACTGCTAGTGTGATGTTCGCCATGATGCAGGCGTATGACACACTTGAGACACTGGCTCTCCACAGGCGCAATCTGCTATGGGAGAAGATCCGCGGTGAGCGCCAGCAGAAGGCTCAGTTTGAGGAGCAGGTACAGAAGTTCAATGAGGACTTGGCAGCTGAAAAGGAGGCTAAGGAAGAGGCCTTGAGGAGCAGTGTAGCTTTGGGAGAGCAGGTTGAGCAGCTTCAGCAGAGGGTGACCCAGTTGACAGCTAGCCTGGAGTACACAGAGAGCACGCTGGGGAAGGTGGTGGACGACAGAGCCGCCGCTTGGACCCAGGTGCAAGGGCTGCGTGAGAGCAAGCGCCAGTTGCACCGGGAGTTAGACCACCTAGAGGAGTACAACGACCGTCTGCGTGACGAGGTGTACCTGAGGCAGTACGGCCAGTGGCATGCACCTCATGCGGAGGGCACCGACGAGGCCACTAGTGTCCTGCGTGTGGCAGACAAGGAGTAGGCTAGTGTTTAGATCACTAGTAGTGGTACTTTTGGGTTTGCTAGCATCATGTATGATAGTGGGGTCAGCCTAGTTGGGGTTGTTAGATGGTAGTCATGTAATGTGTAATGGCGATGTAAGATACGCTATGAAAGTCCAGTTGGCAATACTGGCATTTTGGTTGTGATGTATATATGTACTAACTCTCGAGTATTTCTATTAGTGATGTTGTGATCGTGGAAAAATAATAATGTTGTGTGCTGTGCGAATGAATTGCTTGAATTTATTCTCTCTAATGAACCTTGCATGGCACAACTCTACATTTATTTACCACAAGAAATCCAACTCCTAATGACCATACTTGCTGAAATACTGCAGATGGCGAATACTCGGAGTTCAACTGCTGCCCAAGGAGCCAGTGGTAGTGGTGGTGGTGGTGGAGGCCATGGGGCTGAAGACAATGTTACACACGGTGCACCACCTCCTCCTCCGCTCACCCCTGAGCAGTTGTTTGCACAATTCCTGGGGAGTCAGCGAAATATTGAAGATTTGCTGCGTCGGAACTTTGAGGCCAACCGCAACAATCGCAATGTCCGTGTCGGTCAAGAAGTGAATCAGTACAGCAACTTCAAGGATTTCATGGACACCAAGCCACCAGTGTTCATGGAGGCTATTAACCCGTTGGAGGCTGAAGAGTGGTTGTACACCATTGAGCAGAGGTTCCGTCTGCTTCGACTGACAGAAGTGCTCAAGGTGGAGTATGCAGCACATTTGCTTGAGGGTCCAGCTGGGATATGGTGGGGACAGCACCGTACCACCTATCCCGAGAATCAGCAGATCACTTGGGATATGTTCACCAGGGCGTATCGTGCGCACTTCTTTCCTACGTCGTTGATGGCAATAAAGAAGCAAGAATTCCTAGCATTGACCATGGGAAACCGTACTGTGAAGGAGTACCATCACACCTTCATGACATTGTCCCGCTATGCTCCGGAGTTTGTGAACACCGAAGAAGCAAAAATTGCGAGTTTCAAGAGAGGCCTGAGTTTTAAGCTGATGAAGACAATGGGTACGTCTACCCGTGTCACTTTCAATGACTTCTACAATGACTGTCTGATTCAGGAGAACCAGAATAACATCCATGCGGCAGCTAAGGGTCGCAACAAGAGGACCTTTGAGGGAGGTCCATCACAGGGGAGGTTCCAGACCAATTTCCGTTTGCCGTATTGTCCTCCCAACTCTGGTTCCAAGTTCCACCCACCTCAGAAGAAGGGAAATCATGGGCAGAATCAGAACAAGTTTAATAAGGCGTTCAGGACGCCTGTACAACAAGGGAATGCAGGCCAGAATAGCAATGCTGGAGCTAAAGCTGGAGTAATGGGACCATGTTTCAATTGTGGTCAGAACGGTCACTTCTTGAGGGAGTGCCCAAATCCTAAGAAGCAGCAGGCTCGAGTGCACCACACTACCTTAGAGGACATCGTGAAGGGAGAACCAGTGATAGTGGGTATGTTTTTTGCCAACCAAACTCCCGCAGTTGTTTTGTTTGATTCTGGATCATCACATTCATTTGTCAGTGAAGCATTTGGATTGAAACACAATTGGAGTATCACTAAGTTGAGTATAAAATTCCATATTAGCTCAGCTGGGGTTGACGTTAATACGAGGAGGATGGTTCAGGCAGTGGCTTTGGATTTAGATCAGTGGAGGTTTTGGTTAAATTTGATAGTCCTTCCTGGTCTTGGGGTAGATATCATAGTAGGGATGACTTGGATGAGTTTTTGGGGAGCAGTTTTAGACACCAATAATCGAATGATATCGATTAAAAACCCTTTGGGGGAGGGAACCTTTCAGATCCCTTTGCCCCGGAAGATTAAGATGGAGGATACCATGCATGCAATTCAAACTACACCTCTACCCAAGATTCCAGTCGTGTGTGAATTTCTGGATGTCTTTCCTGATGACCTCCCGGGACTTCCACCCGACAGGGATGTTGAGTTCAGTATTGAATTGTTGCCTGGTACGGCACCTATTTCAAGGAGACCGTACAGGATGCCGCCAAATGAGTTGAGGGAATCAAAGAAGCAATTGAAGGAATTGCTAGACAAGGGTTTTATTCAGCCGAGTACATCAGAATGGGAGTCACCAGTTTTGTTTATAAAGAAGAAAGATCAGACTCTCAGAATGTGTGTAGATTATCGGCCGTTGAATGCAGTAACAGTGAAGAATAAGTATCCCTTACCCCGCATCGACATTCTGTTTGATCAGTTGTCAAAAGCCAAGGTGTTTTCCAAGATTGACTTGAGGTCAGGATATCACCAAATCAAGGTCAGGGCTGAGGATGTACCGAAGACCGCTTTTTCCACCAGATATGGGTTGTTTGAGTACTTGGTCATGTTCTTCGGACTAGCCAATGCTCCAGCATACTTCATGTATCTGATGAATTCGGTCTTCATGCCAGAATTGGATCAGTTTGTGGTAGTGTTCATTGACGACATATTGATATACTCGAGAGAATGAGGAAGACCATGCCAAACATTTGAGGATAGTTTTGGAGAGATTAAGGAAGCACAAGCTGTATGCCAAGTTTAGTAAGTGTCAATTCTGGTTGAAAGAAGTCCCATTTCTCAGTCACATCTTGTTCGAGAATGGTATTTCTGTGGATCCTAGCAAGGTTCAGGAGGTAATGGATTGGAGAGCTCCAATGTCTGTGCGTGAAGTAAGAAGTTTTTGGGATTAGCCGGATATTACCGTCGGTTCATTCCAGGATTCTACAAGATTGCCAAACCTATGACAAATCTGTTGCAGAAGGATCAGAAGTTTGTATGGACGGAGGAGTGCAAAACAGCTTTCCGTACCCTGCGGGAACTGTTGACTTCCGCACCACTGTTGGCACAACCAGACATCGAGAAGCCGTTTGATGTATTTTGTGATGCTTCCAAGATCGGTTTGGGTTGTGTGCTCATGCAAGAGGGTAGACCAATAGCGTATGCATCTAGGCAGTTGAAGATACATGAAGTGAACTACCCTACTCATGATTTGGAGCTTGCAGCAGTGGTACATGCCTTGAAGATTTGGCGACACTACCTGTTGGGAAATCTGTGTCACCTGTATACAGATCATAAGAGTTTGAAGTACTTGTTCACTCAACCAGAGCTGAACATGAGACAGAGAAGATGGCTTGAGTTAATCAAGGATTATAATTTGCAAGTACATTATCACCGAGAAAGGCAAATGTGGTAGCTGATGCTTTGAGCAGAAAGTCACATTGTCAAGCTATGCAAGTGGATGAGGACAAAGGGCTTGATCTGATGCATCCCATTGTGTTAATGGGAATACAACTTAGTTGTCAACTTGAGACTGACATCATTGAAGGTCAAAAGTTGGACAAAGAAATCAAGGCTACCAAGAAGCGCTTAAAGCGAAAGCAATCCAAAAACTTTACCACAGATCACCGTGGTATAGTGCAATTCAATGGCAGGATAGTAGTACCTGAGGATCCGGATCTCAAGAAACGGATCCTGGATGAGGCTCACATGACAAAATTAGCCATTCATCTTGGTACTAGCAAGATGTATCATGACTTGAAGCAACGGTTTTGGTGGCGACATATCAAGGCAGATGTTGCTAAGTATGTGGCTGAGTGTGATACGTGTTGTAGAGTGAAGGTAGTACATCTAAAACCGTCTGGGTTGTTGAAACCATTGTCAATTCCTGAGTGGAAATGGGAGGAAATTAGCATGGATTTCGTTACAAGATTGTCTACAATGTAGAAAGGCCACGATTCCATTTGGGTGATCGTGGATAGACTCACTAAGTCTGCACATTTCATACCAGTGCATACGGGGATGAGAGCCCCACAATATGCAGAGATTTACATAAAGGAGATAGTAAGATTGCACAGGGTTCCAAAAACCATAGTGTCGGATAGAGGGCCCCAGTTCATGGCTCATTTCTGGAAACATTTGCAGAAAGGTTTAGAGACGAAGTTGGTAAATAGTACAGCATATCATCCGCAGACTTCAGGACAAACCGAGTGTGTGAATCAGATCTTAGAAGATTTGTTGAGGGCATTTGTGTTGTCGGCCAAGGGTTCATGGGAAAAGTGGATTCCATTGGCAGAATTCTCTTATAACAATAGCTACCAAGAGAGCATTCGAATGTCACCAATCGAGGCTCTATATGGAAGAAGTTGTAGAACACCATTGAGTTGGGTGGAGGCTGGAGAAAAGACATTCTACGGGGTAGATTTCATCAAAGAGGCAGCTGAGAAAGTGAAGATAATTCAACAACATATTGCTACAGCCCAGTCTCGCTATAAGAGCTATGCGGACAAGAGGCGTAGGCCATTGACATTTGAAGTCGGGGATCATGTGCACCTGAAGGTGTCACCCATGAGGAGAGTACAACGGTTTGGAGCAAAACATAAGTTGGCACCTAGGTTTATAGGTCCCTATGAAATCATAGGGAAGAAGGGGTCAGTAGCATATAAGCTGGCCTTGCCAGTGGAGATGGAGTCAGTTTTTCCTATGTTCCATGTGTCACAACTCAGAAAATGTCTACGTATATCCTCCGAGCAGATCAAGACTACGGATGTGGAAGTCAGATCAGATCTGTCATATGATGAGCAGCCAGTCAGAATAGCCGATGAGAAGGAATGAGTAACTCGCGGCCGTGTGGTTAAGACATATAAGGTTATATGGAGTCACCACGACGACCGTGATGCTACTTGGGAGACTGAAGTGTATTTGAAGGAAGCTTATCCTGATTTCCATAGGAAATGGTTAGTCCACTCAAATCTCGGGACGAGATTTCTTTAAGGGGGAAAGTCTATCACATCCTGGATTTTTGGCTCCTATTTACCAAAAATCCGAATGTGACTACACACTGCATTTCACTCATGGCATATGCATTCATGTGTGTATCCATGTTTAATTGTTGGTTGTATGCAAAACATGATAATTATCAAGTGATTGATGCGATGCTCACTAATCCCATCTAGACTCAAAGATAGCCTAAATCTATTAGGAGGTCATGTGAATGACCATAGGCATAAAAATGTCTAGTATGGCTTAACTAGTTTTTGAATGTGCTAGTTAGAAGCTTCAAAAAATGTTTTTCGGAAACTCCAGATGATCTTGGAGTTTAAAGGTTTTAGTTAAAGCTTTTTATTAGGAGTAAAAGTCCTAAAGGTCACTTCTCATGATTTTGAGTGCAAGGCATATGTTTTTTTTTTTGGGGGGGGGGGGTTAAGTTCAGCCTACGGGCTGTTTTCCTATTTAAGTGATTTTTCAAGTCTTTTTTCTTTGAAAAATTGTATCTCAAAAACGGTTGGGAATTTGGGAAAACTTTCTTCGTGTGAAATAATCTACTCTTTATGAGGATCATTTTCTCTTTTGAAAGTTTGCCCAAATTCATCTTTTGTGAGATATAGCCTTGGGAAATTGGGTTCAAATTGATTTTTAAAATTAAAAAAAGAGAAACCGGGCCCCACCTGTCGGTCTCTCCACCGACAAACCAGGCGGGACGCCGCCCCCGCATCGGCAGACGCCCGGGCGCGTGTCGCCGTCGGGAGCTCGCCACCGCCCTCGGTGGAGGGGGGTATACCCGCCTCGAGCTCGTCGACCTCGCCCCCATCGTCATTCTCATCGCCCGCCTCCTCTCTCCTCGCTCACTCTCTCGTTCTCCGCCACCACAGCCACCACATCGCCGCCGCCGAGCCGCCAAGCTCGAGCGCGCGAGGCGTCGCCGTGACCCGGTCGCCACGGGGAAGAGGTAGAGCCTCACCTAGGCCCTCTCCTTCCTTCCCTTCGATGATGTCCGCCGTCGAGGCCAAGGCCGGCCATGGGAGCTCGGGCGCCGCTCACGGGCGCCGCTCTTGCGCCTCTCCCGTGCCGTCTCCAGGGGCACACAGACCCCCTGGTCACCGCGTGTCGGCCGATTCGGCCGCTAGGGAGGCGAGCGCCACGGCCGCCGTCGAAGCGCCTCCGCCGCACGCCGGCGAGGGTGCTCCGGCGAGCCCGCTGCCACCTCCTGGGTGCCATCGGCTCCGCCCGACCTCGGGAGGGCTCTGGCACAGACGCCGAGGCCGGAGGCCTCACCGCCGGCGAGGTTCGCCGCCGGTGAGGGACCTCCCCTGCCTCTAGCCCGCTGGCAGCTGGGCCCACCTGCGGGTCCCTATGGCTGACTGGATGAACTGGGAGAATGGCTGGGTACGCGCTTGGGTGCGCCTAGGAATTTGGCATGAGACAGTGGGGACAGATCTGGGGTACCCGTAGCGATTTGGGTTGGAAATTCTGGAAATGGAATTTCCAGAATTTATGTTATACCTTGTGAATTTTGTAACTCAAGTTGTACATGTCCGATTCAAATGATTCAAGTTCCTAAATTCATATCTTGAGGAGCCTTATGCTGTGGAATTTTATGGGAATTTTTGGGAAACTTTTCTGTGCAAAGTGATTTAAACTTGGGTAAAAAGGGTTTAGGCATTTTCTTTGGAAATTCATAGCTAGAGCATGGCTTATCCAAAAATGGTGATCTTTATGTCATAAGTCATCATTTTTGGTGTACTTTGTGATAGTGTATTAACATGATCATGTTCTGTGATAAGGATTAGAGTCCCTTTAGAAGGTGCTTGTGATGAATGATGGCAAATAAATTCTTGTGGGTAATTTTAGCAAGAGTTTAGCTTTGGTAATTTTTGTGTGATGGTTCTTCAGTGTTTAGGAGCTGTTGATGAAGCCCAAGTGGGTGTTTACCATGTTTCATAGTGCAAACCATTTTTGGTTCACTATTTTGCCTTAATTGGTTAGCAACTTGTGATTTTTGTGTAGGCTTGACCATAGGTCCAAATGGAGTGAAATTTGGACAGTGAGCTATGGCCAATCTGATGTTGCTACTGTAATGTTTGTAGGATTTTAGGACATGTCAAAATATAGGTTGCTGTTGTGACCTATGCTATGATTAGTGTTAATTATACTTGATTATGGGTCATGGTCATGATGATTCTTTCCACATGATCTTGGTGATGTTATACTTGATCAGTGATCATGTTAGGGTCAGGTTTTGATCAATGCCATGTTTTACTTTGGTCATGTTTGGTCGAGGGATAGCGACTCATGGACGAAGTCCATTCGTCCCATGTCAGGACATGGTTCGCCTAGGGTCGCGAATGTCGGTCACGTGTTGAGTCATTGTCGTTTTGCTATGTCATCTTATGCCATATGCTTGCATTAATCATCGACAATTGGAAGTAATTCATATGAGTTACTCAAACACGCATTGCATCATACAGGATCGTCGGACAACGCCCAGCAGTTCATTCCAGTGGAGTCGAACGAGGGAACCCAGCAGGAGCTAGTGGATCAGGGAGCAGCCGAGGAGGAGCCAGAAGCTGAGCTGCTGGAGTGCCCGAACCACCAGCCCAGTTCCTTCGAGAAAGGCAAGCCCTGGAGCATTTCTCCTATGGTTTGCCAAACTAACTTGCGTCGCTTTATTGTTGATGTTGCATTAAGTAGTAGGCGTTGAATGACACCCTTGGTGCATTACCTACCTTGACCACTTGATATACCTACCCTAGATTAAGTGTAGGACGTATTATGCTTAGTCTTGCTTAATTATGTGGTAGAAGTCGGGTGATTGAATGATCATCCGCGAGGATAGGTTGCACATGAAAATGGTTGGATCGGAAAAGGAAAGGATGGAACATAACCCAAATGTGATTGGTCAAGAACCCTGTATTGTTCCAGCCCTCAGTCTTTTTGAATAGCTTCTCACACTTAGGTGGTGATTTGGCACCCCGAAGTCTAGTAGCTTGTTTGGGTTGGGGTTTCAGGTCGAACCGTGGTGCTGGTGTTGGGGTGAAACAGGTCATGGCATTAAGACTGATGTTGGGACTCGACTAGATGCAGCCATCGAGAGGCCTGGGCTCGCACGGTTCCTGTTGATCCCCAATTCCGAACTCGTTAATGATACCTAAAGCAGCTCTTGCAAAGCTTGCATGGGGTGTGTGAGAAATAAACCCTCAGCTGAGTAGGAAACGATTATAATCGCCATCTATCCCTGGACAGTGGATAACTTGATTTGAGTACATGCAATACAGAATAAACGAGAATATGGAACGGGGTTATGTTGCCATGGCGGATATGGGATATTGGAATATGATCAACCATGTGAAAAGGATGATTGTTTTATACTTCTACTTGATATGTTGTAGTACAGGTGCAAACCTAGATAAGGCAGGTTTTAACTAAGATGGTAAGCTTAGTACAGTTCACCTAATGAAGATAAATAAGCTCAAGTCTTTATGCAAGAAAGGGTCAACCAAACCACCATATGGCCTTGCATATGCTTATAAGAGTCCTTATTTTCTGGTTTGAGACGGGTAATTCTAGATGAGTACCCCACATACTCAGGGTTTTATTCCCATGTTGTTGCAGATGGGGAGATCTTTTATGGCTATTGCGAGACGTGTTTCTACCCCGCAGTGGGAGACTACTAGACCATGGGCACGGTCAATTATCTATCTCATCTTTACTTGCTTTTGGTTTGGACCTGGTCGTGGACATGGCACTGTAATCTCTAAGTAGTATCGGACTTAAGTTGTGAGCTTCCGAATGTGAGAACTAAGTGTGGTTTGTAATAATGCTACTTAGACTCCGATGGTTATGTAATTTTTATATATGACTTGTGTAATGTATGACGAGTGTTGAACTTATTACGATCTTGGCTATAACGGAAAAAGTTTAAAATCCTTCGAGATTTTGGATGACTACCAGGTTTACATGTGCTCAAGTGCGTTCTTCGACGCCTTGGTGTTGATATTCGTACTTGTGCTTATGTAAATTGGTCGGTTCTGTTTGATGAGCTCATCATCGCATGGAGCCGTTATGCTTCGCAACAATGAAGGTACATTATTCAAGGTAAATGGCCAACGTCTTATAATATTTTTAGAGCCCATTGAAGAAATAGATAAAATAGATGAAATAAATTTCTTTCTCAATTAGGGTAGTTGGGCCCGACCTTTTTACTTTTTGTTTTTCGGGTCCAGTTTATTTTTTGAATGGCAAAAATATGTAAAATAGGTTGCGAAAAACGCCGACCGGGAGGTGACCTTACCCATTCACCGCCGCCTTTTGCATTCACGTTCCTTCTACACTCTTCCATAGGTAATTTCTGCCAATTAGGGTTTTTGAGATTACATTGACATGTTATTCCTTCGGAGATTCCCTTTAGATGCCCTTTTTCAGCCCCTATATAAAGAAGCCCAGACCTCAGGTCAACCTCATTCCATCCAAGCCTCCTCCTCCTAGCATCAAGCTTGCTACGCAGCCATGGTGAAGCCAGAGTCAGAAAACTTACATAGGAGATTGATCCACTACGGGATCGATCTCAACACCATCCCAAAGGAGGAACCCGAGAGCAAGGCCATTGTTCTTGCCAAGCCAAAACCTCTAGCCTCTATCCCTCCAAAACCCCAAGCATACAGCTGTTGCTACTTTGCCCAGCCAGTCATCGCCGCACCCAAGCCATTACTTCTAGATGGACCTCCACCAAAGGGTCCCATTGTGAAGCTCCCTGAAGGCACCAAGCTCCTCCCTCCTAAGCACAATGAGATGCTTATGGAAGTGAAGACAAACTAGCAAGGAGAGATCATCTGTGCTAGATATAGCACTGGAGAGCGACCATACTTTAAGGGAGTCCGTGCTCACCCGAGCAAGGTGTTGACGGTTGTTAACGATCAATTTTATATGTCAATCAGAGAGAGAAAGAGGGGTATAATCTGTTCACCACCATAGACTTAGGGTTTAAACTGACAGATTCCACAAGTTTTGGTGAATATGTGTTTTCGCAGGGGATTATCAGGAAAACATCCAAGGAGGCCCACATGTCATGATTACATAGAGAGAAAGACCGAACGGGTAAAATTGTACATTCTAGAAGACTCCAGAAGGCAAACCCTGGGAGCTGGGACCCACCTGGCAGGGTGGTGGGTCGGCCGACTCCCTCTTTGGGTCGGCCGACTGGCCACCTCCACCAATCAGGTGGAGGCTCGCGGATCTGCCTCCCACCGACCTTGAGGAGCAATAATTATCGTCCGTTTAGGTCGGTTTGATCCGATGGGCGTGGTGCATCCTAGGGGCTATATATTGAGCCCCCGGCCCCGGCTCGAGAGGAATTCATTCAAGAATTCATTATTCGGAGGTAGCCATCGGCATAGCCGGGGTTTAGAGAGAGATCTCCACCAGAGAATTAGAATAGTTACTCTAGATCTTCAAGTTCTACATAGGTTTAGACTAGATAGAGGAAGAATCGGGCGCTGTGCTCGGAATTCCGGATCTTCATCATCGAATTGGTATTATCTTGTATCTATTCTTGTGACTTTATTCTAAATATCATTATGTTTCTATTTATTATGTTCCTAGTTTATTCTAGTTCTACATTTGATATGGTTATGATTGGTAATAAGTTTATGTATATGTTTGCAAAGCGCTTAGCTCTCTTCCCGGGGGTTAGGTGGTAGATTTCATGTAAGCATGGTGCTTAGATGCCGTTTACTCGCAAATGCACCCTATTGGCCGAGGTCGTGTGGTAGATCACGGAAGTGACAGTTCCGTTGAGTCCTCTCAGTATTCCATCCCCGTTAATAGGTCTAGCGGAACCAAAGTTGCGTAGTAAGTCCCGCTATGTCTTGGCTTGTTATAGCAATGATCCTTATACATAGATGAAAAGTCTTTTGTGCTTGTATATGATAGTGTAGAGTTGGAGTAGATGAATGACTTAGTAGATTAGAACCTACATAGGATTTCTATTTCTTGTACTAATCGAGATGTCAACCTACCTTTGTGAGTAGTCTATATCTAATCTCTGTGTGATTTATACCCTGAGCTTATTACTTTATATTCCCTTATTTATCATGGTTTACCCCTCTGCCAAAGTATGTGACTGTGCAATCAATCACTCATAAGTAGTCGTGTTTAGCAAGTTCATCTCATTGTTTAAGTCCATAGTTCTTTCCTTTGAGCTAAATATAAATAACGATACCTGGAATACTTCCCCGGTAAAATGCTACGATGGTGTATTATCTCGTTCGCTTATGATCCCATATTTTTTCTTGATTAGAGGAGCAGTTTCTATACCAACACTTCGGCGCCATGCTAGGGATGACAACTTAGCGTGAGTGGTGTTAGAAGTGTCAACAAGCATTTTTGGTGCCGTTCTTAGGGAATGGAATAAACTTTTAGAGAAAAATTGCTTAAGTAGATACTTAGAAAATGAGTGATTGTCACTAGTCACCTCTACTTTGGCGGGTTCACCCCGTTGTTTTTCTTTGTCTATATTTTATACGGGGTATTAGCAGGATTGAATCGATTCATTCAAAACTCTCGATCATCGAGTCGGTTCAATCAAGAAGGAAGCTCGTCACCAATCAAGATGGTGAGAAGACCTTACTGAGTTCTCTGCTCCAACAATAGAGAACATCCGCACCTTTGGTCCAAATGATACACACCGATATGCGGTTTGAGATCAAGCCAAGTCTCATCAACATGGTGCAAGCTATCCAATTCGGTGGAAAGGTACATGAAGATGCAAGTACACATCTACGGGACTTCATGGAGATTGGAAACACCATCGCCATAGATGGAGTTAAAGAAGACCTCATACTTCTTCGCCTCTTCCCATTCTCACTAGTGGGAAGAGCGAAGCGAAAGGTTCTATGCAAACAAAGAAGATATCAATACATGGGCAAAGTGTTCCAAGGCCTTTCTAGCAAAATTCTTCCTAATAGGCAAAACCAATGCCTTAAGAGGAAAGATTACCAATTTCCAACAAAGAAGATGGAGACCATGTCGAAGCATGGGAGCGTTTGCAAGGATATATCCAAGATTGTCCCCATCATGGAATGGAAGAATGGTTACTCATGCAAGGTTTCTATCACGGATTAACTCCGAAGACGCGTGAGCACCTAGATGCAACTATGAAGGATCATTCTTATCACTCACTCTTGGGAGAGCTAAAAGACTCATGGAGAAGATAGCGAGATAATCAAAGCTGGTCCCAAGACAATATTCAAGATTGTCACCGGAGTGAAGAAGCAATAGAAGAAGTGAATGCATTATCAATCAAGATGGATACCTTACTCCATTGGCTTGACCCGAGAGGGCCAAGTACAAGGAAGATCAAAGAGCAATTGAAGCAACATATAAAGAATCCAAGTCCCATCGTGAGAAAGGTTCCACATTGGGTGCAACCATCCATTAACCAAGGTACTCGGTCGGAGTAATTATGCAAAGCAACCTACTTTAAGAGAGTTGGTTCTACAACGGTCCAAGATCAACTCATCTATGGAGGATAGGCTTGCTTTGCTAATGACAAAATCTTGGAAAACTTAAGTACTAAAATGGATAGTTTCTCCTCCGCCATTAATGATCAACTAGAGTTCAATAAAAAGATAGAAGAAAGGTTAGCAAAATTGGCCATTGCTTTGCACATTTGCCACTAACCCCGAGCGAGTGAGATCTATTACTACAAGAAGAGGGAGTTCTACCGAGATCCTCCCCGTCCAAAAGGAGCAAAAGGCCCCGTGCTACCACCAAAGGGCGAAGAAGAAGACCTCCAACCCGAGCTAGAAGTATTACCACAAGAATCGCATACGAAGCGAGTACAAGATCGAAGCAAGACAACAATTTCAAGATACAAACTACCTACCATTCCCTAGGAGGAAGAGAGGACCACAAATGCAGATGAGCGGTTTGGTAAGTTCGTGGAGGTAATTCAAAAGTTATATGTCAATATACCTCTGTGGATGCCATACGAGTCCCCACTTATGCCAAGTACATAAGAGATATTCTTAACAAGAAGAGACCACTGCCATCCAATGAAGTGATCAAGCTAACCGAAGAATGTAGTGCGGCCATCCTCAACCAACTACCAGAAAAGAAGAAAGATCCAGGATGTCCCACTATTGACTGCACAATTGGAGATCAACATTTCAATAACGCACTCGTGATCTTGGAGCAAGTGTCGGTGTGATGCCCGCAGCGGTCTACTACAAGCTCAACCACACTGCTTGCACTTGAGCCAACATCAATGTGTCTACAACTAGCCGACCAATCGGTCCGTTATCCGTTGGGCATTCTTTGAAAACATCCCGATCAAGATAAGAGAGTTCTTCGTGCCGGTAGACTTTGTAGTACTGGATATACATCCGAGACTCAAAGGTGTCACTCATACTTGGAAGACCCTTCTTAAGCACCGCCAATGCACACATTGATATCGGGAAGGGAGAAATCAAGTTCACTATAAATGGGCAAGAAGAGCAATTCGCATTCAAGTCGAAACAAGAGCTCAATAAATCCGCGAAGATGGTAGAAGAAGATCAGACAGTACAATCACCAGAGACAGAGGATGCATCTCTGGGAACATCAGCGGAATAAATATTTTGGAAGGTCCAATTCGGAGGACTTTAAAAACCCGAATCCTCGCCGGGAAGGTAACTCGGTATTTATTCGCATTTTAAATTGCATCTCTTATAATTTTCTTAGACATATTTATTTCCAGCATTGCATTATAAAAATTCTCGGCCCCACATAAATAATTTTACGGTGCGTGACAAACCGTCGAAAATATTTTATCGTGGTGGCACAAAAATCTATCATTTCATGCATTTAAATTAGTTTACCTTCATTTAAATTTCTGCATTGTTTATAATTTTTATCATGGCATTTAGTGTTTGGTGGGTCCCTCATCATGGGTCCCACATGTCATAGACTACACCTCACATACATCAAATCACATAATTTCATCCACTTCCACTCACCTCCACTATCCTCTCTTTTCCACCGCCAAATCCACTCAACCGACCAAAATTTCTGGATGGAGGAAAGATCACGCAATAGCATGTGAAGTGGCAGCCATGTTGGCCAACCTGGTGGGTCGGCCGACCCTACCATTGAGTCGGCCGACTCTCCCCCTCCTCCTCTATAAATGAGCCTCCTCCCATGGTTTCCATACACCACCCACACTCCAGAATTTTAGCCAAACCACCTGCTCTCGATTTCAAGTTTCCTGGAGAGAGTTAGAGAGAAGAGGAGAAAAGTAGGAAGAGAGAAGAAGTGAGAAGAGTAAGCAATAGTTAGTGACAAGTGAAGGGAAGGGATAGTACTGAGTAGATCAAAATTAGTGGAGATGCTGTCCAAATAGGATAAAGAAAATCTAAAATCAAGGGGAGGTTCTGTCAAAATCAAGACCTGAAGTTTAAACTTTTTGTCATGAAGAACGACTAACCCCTGGACCGCTAACTCTGGACGGCTAACCACTAACCTTGTGCTAATCCTTCTCTCCACTAGTGTTTGTTTGTTTTGAGATACTTGCAGGATGAAGAGTGCCATGAAGGGACTCGTTGGAGCTGTCCGGAACATCAGGACAAGAAGTGCCTCTCGCGAGCTCGGTGGCTAGTTCCGACATGAGTGTCGACCCACCACCGAAGCACCAAAGTACCTGCAGCAAGACTCGCACCACCACCAAAGCATCTCGAGAGAGTCCTCATGAGAACATCCGACCTCGCCCTGAGAACCACCCAGGAGACGGATGTATACAAGAAGCTCAAGAACAAGCGTTTCATTCACACGCCAGTCATCGATCCGACACTTCTGCTAGCAACAGGTATGGCTCAAGAATTTGACACAATTTTTCCACTAGTTGGTTGGACTTCCTTTGCAAACCTCACTGAGAAGGGGATTAGGCTTTTGACCAAAGAATTCCTTAGCACCCTTCGATACACGGACAATGGAGTTTATTTTAGAATGTTTGCTCGGAATATTACGTCTCTTGGAGAAACCTTAGTGACCTCCTAGGTTTCCCTCAAGATGCCCTCATAGATTTAAATGCAGCACTAGGTGATTTTGATGCACATAGATTTTGGAGCAAGATTTCTAGAGCACCGTACCATTTAGCGCACCGCACCGCAGCCATAGAGCATCCTACGCTTAGATTTTTGCACCGTTGGATAGGAGCCACCTTTTTCCCACGATTTGATGAAAGCAAGATCGAGTAGCCGACTTGCGAGTTGCTATACGCGGGCCGTCAAGAAACGAAAGTGTCTCCGTCCATCTCCTAGTGAACCATTGGATGAGTGTCCCTGGTTACAAAGTAGGAAGTGTGGCCATTTGTTCGCTTATCACTCGCATTGCCACAAGCTTGAAGTTATTAGAGGGAGCTACTTTTGAGTACATTGAACATCATAGAGAATTTTATGACCTCTATACTTTTGGCCAAGGCCACTTACGAAAAAAGTAAATGATGTTTATTATGCAAAATATGGTGACGCCGCGATCCGGTTACCTAACCCGGAACCGGCTTTGTATCATGTGCAAAACTATCATATTGAGTTGCAGTGCGGGAACCGTGAATGAGAGAGCACCTCGAAGAGTTCGCTCGGAGAGGGTGACAGAAATCGTGAACCGTTTGGCGTGGTGCCGAAACCGCCCGAGAAGAACCAAATAAGCATGCCGGTTTCAATGAGTGGAATGTACCTCAGCACCACTCACTAAACTCATGGGTGTACCCACCACAAAGCCAACCACATCAACCATTCTATGGTTACTACCCACCATACAACACCCCAGAAACAGCAGAGCCAGGAATATCCGAGCCAGGACCCTCACAGCCGCCAAGATACTCGTATGACCCCTTTGGTACCACCGATGAAGAAGAAGAACCCCACCATGACTCTGAACCACGTCGCCACTCCGATGCCACCAGTTTCATTTTCACCCAGCAGCACTATGATGAACAAGTAGCCTTCCAGCACAACACCACTGCCACTCTGAATCGCCATGATCAGAGGTGGAATGAACAGCTCCAGTGGAATCAGAACACCACCCAGACATTGGGCACCATTCAAGAGAGCCAGGAAGAAGCCGCTTCCATGCTGCATGGCTTGGTGGACCTATTGCACATCCACTATCCACCACCACCGCCGCAAGGCTAGCTTGGGGGAGGACCCCCATTATCAAGATAAGTATTCCTTTCCTTTTGTTTCAGTTTGTTTGTTTTCGTTTGTTTGTTTTTCTTTGGTTTGTTCTATGTATCTAAAAAAAAATCAGAAAAACTAGAAAAACCCAATAAAAATTTGCTTGCTAAGTTTGTTTAGTTTTAAGTGTGCTTGTTTACATTTCAAGGTTTGCTTTAAGAAGAAAACCAAATAAAAAGAGTGTGTAAGTTTGTTTTCAATTTAGTTTGCTTTAAATAAAAATGTGTAGACTTGAGGATTGCATGATGGAAATGATGAATAGTTGCTCGCTCTAATTCTTTGCAAGTACCTAGCTTTAAATTTGAGTTCTCCCAAGATTTGGATACACTTTGTTTGACAACTGGATTTACTCTACACCTGAAATCTATGGGAGCATATGCTTAAGCTAAGTCTAGGTAGTTGACGGGCATGATATGATAATAGTCTGAGCTGCTGTTCATTGTGTTCCAAAGTGCCACTAAATTCTGGAGATTTGTTTGTGAAAATTATAAATGTTTCATGATGAGTTCCTTATATGACAGAGAGTTAAAATTCCTATCACAGCCAAACTTGATCATTAGAATAGGAAGCCTCCTCATTTGTTTAGGGCTCGTGCTGTCGGCTGTGTTGTATCCTTATGAACTCATCATACAGCTAAATCCTGGTTTCACACTCACATGCACCCCTGCTACTTCTACCCTGGAAGTACGCACTACAAAAAGCCTATTATTATCCATTGAAATTGTTCTACTCTTACACTGAGAGTGAACACCCAAAAATATCCCCCAGTTCATTTGCTAACCATTTATCCAAGATCAATGCTCCAAGTATCATTTGTTATCCCCGATGTGAAGTTGTCAAGATTGAGAAGTGTTCCATTCAAGAAGTATTTCATTCCTTTTTGGGCTGCAAGAATTGTAAAAAAAAAAAAGAGAAAAGAAAAAGAAAGGAAGATTTATGAGCCCAAATCATTGTCAAGTTTCAAAAGTTCAAGTTTTCAAGTTCAAGTTCCAAGAAGTTCAAGTGTTGAAGTAGTTCCAAGTTTCATCCAAATAAAGGAGCATTGATAATTCCTTTGTGCACCCCTTCTCCTCCCACAAATATTTCTCTCTATTTTATATATATCATCCATATATAAAACCACACATGCACACACCGATTGGTTGTATGTTGAGTTCCTTCGGATCCATGGTTCGATCATGCCAATGCATTAGTTCTCCACACCTATGAGCTCCACATAAGCCTTTATTAGAGTAGGGTGAGAGAGAGAGAGTGAAGGCTCATCTATAAATGCCTTGAACCACAAATACTACATATTCTAAGAGTAAGAGAGAAGGCATGTCTCCTTTCAATGCCTTAGAGCGGATCCAAAAATACCACATATTGAGAGACTTGAAAGGGTTGTATTAAGGAACTCTGAGTTTTACTGAAAATCTTGTAAAAACTCCAGAACAGAGGTGGAACAACAGAGCATGAGACAACGGTGCTTGACTTAATTGTTCGTCTTTCAACTACTCAAGACCCAAGTGCAGGTAAAAGCCCCATGGTTGAAAGAAACATGAGTAAGTTTGGGAGTTATGATAGTCCACTCTAGTCTCGGGATGAATTCTTGTTTAGAGCATGTGTGTTTGTTAAGCATGAAAGCATTGCAGCGGCTCCTGATCCATCTTCGTAGCTATTTGCTCGGGGACGAGCAAAAGGGTAAGCTTGGGGAGTTTGTTGACGGTTGTTAACGATCAATTTTATATGTCAATCAGTGAGAGAAAGAGGGGTATAATCTGTTCACCACCATAGACTTAGGGTTTAAACTGACAGATTCCACAAGTTTTGGTGAATATGTGTTTTCGCATGGGATTATCAGGAAAACATCCAAGGAGGCCCACATGTCATGATTACATAGAGAGAAAGACCGAACGGGTAAAATTGTACATTCTAGAAGACTCCAGAAGGCAAACCCTGGGAGCCGGACCCACTTTGGGGGGTGGTGGGTCGGCCGACTCCCTCTTTGGGTCGGCCGATGGCACCTCCACCAATCGGTGGAGGCTCGCGGATCTGCCTCCACCGACCTTGAGGAGCAATAATTATCGTCCGTTTAGGTCGGTTTGATCCGATGGCGTGGTGCATCCTAGGGGCTATATATTCGAGCCCCCGGCCCCCCGGCTCGGAGAGGAATTCATTCAAGAATTCATTATTCGAGGTAGCCATCGGCATAGCCGGGGTTTAGAGAGAGATCTCCACCGGAGAATTAGAATAGTTACTCTAGATCTTCAAGTTCTACATAGGTTTAGACTAGATAGAGGAAGAATCGGCGCTGTGCTCGGAATTCGGATCTTCATCATCGAAATTGGTATTATCTTGTATCTATTCTTGTGACTTTATTCTAAATATCATTATGTTTCTATTTATTATGTTCCTAGTTTATTCTAGTTCTACATTTGATATGGTTATGATTGGTAATAAGTTTATGTATATGTTTGCAAAGCGCTTAGCTCTCTTCCGGGGTTAGGTGGTAGATTTCATGTAAGCATGGTGCTTAGATGCCGTTTACTGCAAATGCACCCTATTGGCCGGGTCGTGTGGTAGATCGCGAAAGTGACAGTTCCTGTTGAGTCCTCTGTATTCCATCCCCGTTAATAGGTCTAGCGGAACCAAAGTTGCGTAGTAAGTCTGCTATGTCTTGGCTTGTTATAGCAATGATCCTTATACATAGATGAAAAGTCTTTTGTGCTTGTATATGATAGTGTAGAGTTGGAGTAGATGAATGACTTAGTAGATTAGAACCTACATAGGATTTCTATTTCTTGTACTAATCGAGATGTCAACCTACCTTTGTGAGTAGTCTATATCTAATCTCTGTGATTTATACCACGAGCTTATTACTTTATATTCCCTTATTTATCATGGTTTACCCCTCTCGCCAAAGTATGTATTTGTGCAATCAATCACTCATAAGTAGTCGTGTTTAGCAAGTTCATCTCATTGTTTAAGTCCGTAGTTCTTTCCTTTGAGCTAAATATAAATAACGATACCCGGAATACTTCCGGTAAAATGCTACGATGGTGTATTATCGTTCGCTTGCGGATCCCATATTTTTCTTGATTAGAGGAGCAGTTTTATACCAACACTTCTGGCGCCATGCTAGGGATGACAACTTAGCGTGAGTGGTGTTAGAAGTGTCAACACAAGGTCAAGTTCATCCCTCCTAAGGAAGCCCCGAAGGCAGCTCTTGCCACATCAGAAGCCTCACAGAAGCACCGCAAGACCATTGTGGATTTGGAGAAGGAGCTGGAAACTCAACGCGCCATTACTGCATCTCTAGAAGACTGCCAACGCATCCAAAGTAGAAACATTGTCACTTCCGACGCTAGAATTCGTGTGCTAGAAAAGAAGACAGATAAGTTAGAGAAGAGGTTAGATGCTCTAGAGAAGCATAATTAGACGAGATTTATCTTAACTTCAGAAAGCCCTAGTGAGATTTAGAGTGCCTAAGATTAAAGTTTTAGTTTGCAGTATGCTTAGTTAAAAAGTTTAGTTCATTTGTGTTCTTTTCAATACATGTAATCCAGGCCTTAATGATGATGAATAAAGTTTTGTAGTTATATTTATTATTGGATATGTGTTGCCTCTTTTGTCTCCACCTTGTTGTGAATGAAGATAACAGGAATCTAGTGTGGGGGAGGCATCCGACGACGTAACTAACGGATATCAACGAAACAGCAAAAATATTTGAGAAAATGTGACACAAAGATCGCGCTCGGCGAAGCGGACCCCGAGGGGCCACTTGCTAGAGGTGGCCGCCCCAAATCCCGAGGCGCCCGCCCCAGGGGTGGGCCTATCTGGCTCCAGTTTTCGTCCACGGTCAGGTTTGCTTCCCTATGTTTCAAATTTTATACCGATCATGTTTTTCCGATTCATTTGGGGAACACCTTGAATTAAATCACCTGCTATATATATTGAGAAGGTAGATTATTTTAATCATGATCCCAAGATAGACTCACACCATGATAATTTCTAGGAATCCATGTTGCTGTTGGGAACATTATTTATAGGGACCCCATTTTACTTAGGTTGTTGTGGACAGTGAGATAGCATGAACCATGAGAACCTGATTTCTCGATGTCTAGTTGCTTGGAGAATTTCTTTTCGAAAATCTTAAAATTTTAGCTACACTTCTCCTCTATGTTAATAAATATCTATAGAGCCTCGTCGACAAAATTCTGAAAGACCAGCACATAAGCTTTTTACTTGTGTTGAGAATAGTCTTGGCGTGTTAGAGCCGTGGAGAGGGGTGTCTTACTCATATGATCAAGTGCACTTACACCCACATATATATCTGCTGCTCCTACACTGGGAGTATGCAAAAACATGCCTTCCGCCATTTATCCATCTCCTACACTGGGAGAGGATACATACACTTTTTAGGACTTCTATATGCTCCAAGGATTGTTATCATCATCTAGTAAAAGGAGATTACCATCATCATCGTCATCATCATGATTCAAGAAAGTTATTGTATCCAAGAATGAGACATGGGCTATGCAAAAACAGTTGTTAAAAAAAAGAAGAGAAAGATAGCCCATGAGCTCCAAAGTATTCTGATCCCAAAAGAAGAAAGTTCAAAGAAGCTCAAAGAGTTATTCAGAAGAAGATCAAATTCATCATTCAAGATAAGTTCAGCAGAAGCAATGTTCAAGAGAAGAGTGTGCAAGAGAGGAAAGGCATTCCCCTTCATGGATCCCATTTTTGACTAATCAATACACACGTAAAAATGCTATTCCTTGAAATACCTTAAACTCCATATAAGCCTTTTAGAATAGGATACAAAGCAAGGCATACTTTTCACATGCCTCAAGTGAGTTCCACAAATACCACATATATTGAGTGATTTGAGTGTTCTATACATGATGGTGAGTTCTACAAATACCACATATAATGAGTGTTTCGAGTGTGCTACATGATGGAGAAGGGTAAGCTAAGTTTTCTTTGCCAAAAATTTTATAAAAACTCCAAGTGACAGGACTGATGGAAGAAGGATCTCTACTTCGCGCTGTTCCATCTTTTCAACTCCCCAAAGTTCAATGGTAGATACTTTGAATCCCGCAGTACAGGTATGATCAGGGATAATCTAATGTTGATGTCTTGGTTTGAGGTTATGCTTAAAGTAATCCAACCTTTTCCTTGAGGATGAGTAAAAGACAAGTGTGGGGGAGTTTGTTGACGATCATTAACTCATAAATTTAACCGTCAACTCAGCATGAAAATGGACCTATTTATAAACACTTTGGATAGATATAGGGTTACCACCGATTGCAATGCACGAGTTTTGGTGAATATCTATTTCTGCGGGGTGACAAATTGAAAACTACCTAAGATGGTCCACATGTCAGGTTTACATAGAGAGAAAGACCGAACATGTGAAAAAGTATAATCTAGAAGACTCCAGAAGGCAACGCCTGAAAGCTAGGGCCCACCTGGCATAGACCAGGGGCGGCCGCCCCTAGGGTGAAGTCGGCCGCCCCCTCACCTCAGCCAATGAGGTCGAGTCTCGCCGATCCTGCCTTCACCGACTTTGAAGATGAATAAAAACCGTCCATTTAGGTCGGTTTGATCCGAGGGCTGTGGTGCATCCAAGAGGGCTATATATTATGAGCCCCTAGCCCCGGAAGGAGAGACTAATTCATTCTCAAGAGAGAAACACGAGTTTAGAAGCCCTAGATCATATTTACTAGAGAGAATTAGCTAGAGAAGGGTCCCTAGAATGGATCTATCTCTATAGGGTATTAGTATCAAGAGAGATTGAGAGAGTATAGAGTGGAGGTAGATTTGAAGGAAGCCCAGCCTATCGGTGTCTCCTCTCCAGTGTACCTGCGGGATCAAGTCTCCTAACCCGAGGCTTGGTTTCAGGATCATTCGGCAATTCAACTTCTAATACTAGTAAGTTCGTTGTTATTATTGTTCTTTGGTTTACAAGTTTACTTTATTAGCCGCGTTGGGAATAGAGTAATCGTTCTTTAGCATAAGCGTGGTGCTTAGACTAGGTTCACTTGCGAGATGCTTCATATTCGGCCGGAACCGTGGTAGTAGCGAGGGAAGTGACAATCCCTTTGTTACCTCTCCGTAATCCACTTCCCGTTGGTAGGTAAGGTAGGTCCTTTGTGCCCGGTTTAGCATCCTCTGCGGTGTCTTTTCCTCGGGTACCCCCTTAGAACAATAGTCTCAAAGCTTGCCATAGGTAAGAAGAAGGCGCGAAGGAGTTCTCTCTATATCGCTTAATTCTCACTTGACTAGCAGCCCAGGGGTAATAGTAAAGATCGGGCTAGTCTATTGCATGTTTTCTCCTAGCGGATAAAAATAAATACGATACTCAGGACTTATCTCCCGGGTGAAGTGCTCACCGATATCCGTGCGTTTGCGGATTATTTCTCTTTGATTCTTTCATGTGCGTATCTAGTGTCAACAGAGCACCAGCCAACTTTCCATCCCATGGTGAGGGCATTCCTGGATGTACTCCTGGAGCCTCTCCCATGCCTCGGGGATGGGTTCCAGCGAGTTTTGCTGGAAGTTAGCAATCCTCCCCCGTAGGGCATTGATTTTGCCCATGGGGAAGAATTTAGCGAGGAACACGGTGGAGCACTTGCTCCATGTGTCAACAGCGGTCTTGTCCTTGTAGAACCAGGTCTTTGCCTTTCCCACAAGGGAAAAAGGGAAGAGCCTGAGCCTGATTGCGTCAGGTGAGACATCCTTCTTGATGATGGTGTTGCATATCTCCAAGAACCGCTGAAGGTGGGCGTTGGCGTCCTCACTAGGCAGTCCATAGAATGAACCTGCCTGCACCATGGTAATGAGCCCAGTCCGGAGCTCGAAATTCTTGTCACCCAGGTTAACAGCGGGCCCAGTGGGCACGTTGCCAACATTGGGGACGGAGAACTCACGCAGGGACTTGGCCATGGAGTGCGATGCGGAAGGTGCGGTCATGACTGGTTCGGTTGTCGGCGGAGCGGCAGAAAAGGAAGAGGCACGAGTCCTGTTCCTCCTTAGGAGTGCCTCCGGATTTGAAACGAAGTTTTTCGGTAGGGAGAAACCAGACATGCACTATCCTATTTTCATCCACAATAGGAGAAAAGATAAAAGTTAGCATGTATAGATATTGTCGTTTCTAATTTTGTATTATATGCATATCCATGCTGCTAGATGCTTAACTTCCATGCCTTCCCCAGCAACGGTGCCAGAAATGCTTATTGGCATTTCTTAGCGCAATCACCACAAACAGACATAAAGCCCATCCCCGGCAACGGCGCCAGAAATGCTTGTTGGCATTTCTTAGCGCAATCACCACAAATAGACATAAAGCCCATCCCCGGCAACGGCGCTAGAAATGCTTGTTAGCATTTCTCAACACAATCACTAGAAACAAGTTCTAGTAACTATGCGAGAGTTGCCAAAAGATAGATCACATCCTATTAGAATAATATGCGCAAGCGCACGGATCTATCATTGCAGCATTTCACCCGGAAGTATTCAAGGTATCGTTATTTATATTTTCCCAAAGAAAGACATGGGTTGTTAAGTAACTAGCATGGGTATGAATATAATATCTAGTATGAGGAGAAACCGACCAATGTGCTATATAGGGGTAAGCATACGGTAGTTTGGATAGTGGACACACACTCAGAGCAATCTCAAAGGAATAAAGGAAAATAAAGAATAAAGAGTAATCTAAGTGGAGCAGGCAGGTCCTATATAGTCAATGCTAGAACAGCTAATGCCACATGTTGTACAAGTCAAGAGTCGACTATTGACTAGGAATATGGGGAGACCTCGGCAACTGGTCTGCCAGTCGATGGAGGCATTTATGAACTCCTACACGACATGCGAACATGTGGGATTACACGGGATGGACAGGGATGTCACCACCTGCCGCCTACCACCTCAACCGTGGCATGCCGTCATATTTGAAGGTTCCCTCATATCCGGACACCACGCCCGCATACTAAAGAGCTACCTACATCTCCCAGGACTCCCACCCTTCGGATGGACGAGCTAGGACATAGACAAGCCCGAAGGCACATCAAACCGCTATTTCTCTTCTACAATCTAATCTAAACAAGTAAAACATATGAACAACGAAGAACAATATAGAATACGATGAACAAGTCTCACAAGAACTATGGTCTAATTCTTGATCATTGAATATATCGTGTACTACACTATACTCTAGTTCATATGCACGACTATATAAATGTAATAATAACTTGACTAAGAAAGAATGCTCCATAGATTTATACCAAAGGTGTAGCTTTTCTTCCTGGAGACAAGCTCTCCAAGTAGCTTTGCCTAGTTCCAAAGCACTAATGCTAAGACTAAAGAACAAGTGTGATGTAGTGAGATGGCTCCAAACGGTGTGTGTATTGAAGGGGGCCTCTCCTCTTCATTTATATCCTCCGGAAGGCGGTTCGGGGCAGAGAGGTAAAAGCACCAGGCGAACCGTCATTCCCCAGATGGCAGGAAGCAAACCGCCTTGGTCGGGCCTACCTGGCGGCAGGGTGGGCGCGCCCCCTGACCGCCTTTGGCCGGTGGGCCTGGGCCGCCTCCTGGGTCGCGCCTGTGATGGTGCTTTTGGCCCATGTTGACCCGAAGTGGGCTGCCTTGTCCTCTAGCTCTATTTACGCTTTCCGAAAAGCATTTTTTTATTCCGAAATTTCCTGTACTTGGTGCACTTTCTGTAAAACAATATTTTCTCCAAGTACAAGTGGGACTAGGTCAATAATAAAGATATATATGCAATAAAATATTTATTTCTTTTAAAATAATCTATAATTGACGGGTAAAAATCAGAGTTAAACACCGCCAACAGGGCCTGCTAGCGCTCCGAGGCCGGCTCGCGATGCCATCATGACGAGCTCTTGGCCTGCTGCAGAGCGGTCATCTCGAGGAGGTACTTAAGGTTGTCAAGGATTTGTCGTGCCTCTGTGCTGGATGGTTCAGGCATGTTCCTGAGAAGAATGGCAGCGGCAGCGGCATTCTGGCTATCCCGGTTAAATACCGGTGGCTCCCCGTCGGCGCCTCCGACGATGCAGCGCTGAATGTCGCGGGCTCTCTCCCGCACACTTCCTCCGAGGATGTTCCGGGTCCGTTCCTACTCGAGCTGACGCAGCCGGTGGCTGTCCTCGTCGTGCTTGTGCTGGAGCTCTCGGAGGATCGTGTTCCTCTAGGTTGGCATCAGGAGGCGGGGTCGCGTTCCCCCTCACGTCCTCACGGAGTGGATCGTCCTTCAAGTCAGTCGACATCCCCCCATCGATGTGGAAACACTCGTGAGTCAGATCTCACCAATCGTCAGCAAAGTCAGGGTCGGCGTCGGCAAACATGTAGCGAGCCTGATCCATGAGCAGGCACAATGACACAATGACATGCGCTTATTAGGTGTGGTGTCTTACTGTCCACTTAGTATATTTAAACAGCTTGATATGCATGCTTTAACTTGGCAAGTTCACTAGTAGAGAGATGTAGACTTCCTATTTTTTTTGACAAAAAAAAACTGTGGGTGATATCCCCACAGTGTCAACCTTTCTTATATTAATTTTAAACAAAAATAACCATACTTACAGAGAGTTTTTAACTAAAGGAAGAATTGGCTGTAAGACATGCAAAGTGGTGACCATTTGCTGGAGGACATCATCACTTTCAAGTTTGCCATAGGACACTCTAGTTCGTTGTAATTTGGTCGGCAGACATCAAGTCTAATTAAATATCATTATAAAATATATATATAATCATATAAGTGTCAGAAAATTATACTGTAAAATCTTCCACACTCTATATGATGAGAACACAAAGTAAAAATATTGTTTTACACTCAAATAACTATTTTGCCCCTCTTCATAAATAGACAAAGATAATCATGGTTAATTTACTAATATGTTTGTATAACACTAAAAATCTTGAAAAAATCATAGAATGCGTACTTCAACAAATCTTGATAATGCTAAAAAATATCAGATCAAAATAACAAAGCTTATATTGTTATATCTAGCATGACTGAGTTTTACATTTATCTCCTGTGAAGCTTAATTAATATATTAAACTTTTTTATTTTGATCTAATATTTTTATCACAGACATGATTTAGTGATGTATGCATTCTGTGATTTTTCTAGTATTTTTAGCCTCTTACGATATATTAACTAATTAAACATTGTTATCTTTGTCTATTTATGAAGAGGGGCAAAATAGTCATTTGAGTGGAAAATAATATTTTTACTTTTAGTTCTCATCATGTAGAGTGTAGAAAATTTTACAGTATAATTTTCTGGCACTTATATGATTTTATATCTATTTTATAATAATGTTTGATTAGACTTGATGTCTACCGGGCAAATTACAACGAACCAGAGTGTCCTATGGCAAACTTGAAAGTGACGATGTCCTTCAGCAAATGGCCACCACTTTGCATGTCGCACAGCTAATTCTCCCTTAACTAAAAACGTCAAGCCAAACACCAAAAGCTAACCTAAGTTCCTCTTTACATCTAATTGACTGAAGTAAACATTGACTCTTAAAGTTTGACAACCATAGGCTATGACTTGGATTTCTTCTTTCGAAGCGTTTATCATTTCGGAGTTTCCATAATTCCCAAGCTGCTATCACCGTTGCTTCTATGAAGAATGGAAAAATTTTCACTCAGCCTGTCATTCAGCTGCAGTGTTTCATCCCACTGAAAGCGGATTGCCGCCCAACACTCCTTGGCAAAGGAGCATTCAAAAAATAGGTGATCTATAGTTTCTTCCTCACCACTATCGCACATGATGCAGAATGTATCACCTTGGACATTCATATGGCGCCGTTGCAACATTGCTTTTGTGTTCAGTCTATCAACCAAAATGAGCCAAGCAAAAAATTTCACACGTGGAGCGCAACATCACTTCCATAGTGCTTTGAAAACTGGATGAGATACTATGCCACTGAATGTGTAAGAATAAAACTTTCTTGGTGCGTACCTGATGCCCCATACAGGCACCCAAGTGTCCTTGGCATCTTCATCATAAGGAGTTAAGCTTGGAGATTTTCCATTTTGTGCAAGGCTTGTTGTGACAACGGTAGAAAGAAGATGCTTTCCAAGTTTTCAGCCTGCAAGATTTCCATTACAAAAGCATTTCCATTCCTTGCAAATGAGGTTAGCCATGGTCAGGATACAGAGAGAACAGAGTCACTCTAATGGTCATCCCAGAAGCATACTGTGTTGCCATCCCCCGGATTACAACGTGTAAATGTTTTGAAAATGGAGTTTAACCTAAGCACATCTTTCCACCAGAAAGACCCAGTTTCTCTTGCAGCATGTGGGACTTCGTTGGTGTAGTATCTGTGCCAAATAATTTGAACCCAGGCTATTTCTTCATGATTGTAAAATTTGCATAGTTGTTTGAGTAGGAGGGCGTCATTTTGTAATCTGAGATTAATAACGCCTAATCCTCCTCTATCCTTTGGTTGCTGCACCACAGGCCAAGCAACCAAGTTCCCACCTTTTTTCTCAGGGTCATTCCTTCTCCATAGGCATTGTTTCCTTGCTCAATCGATGTTTTCAATCACCCCCTTCGGTACTGATGGTACACATGGAGTAAGTAGTGATAGGAGTGATGGCAGAATTTACCATTTCAAGTCTACCAGAGTGTGAGAGCCAAGTGGAGCATGCGGATAGTCTCCTCTCTCTTCTATCCATCATTGGTGTAAGATCTTCCATTCTTGGCTTCGTTGTACCCAATGGCAGCCCCAAATAAGTGAAGGGCATTGTCCCAATGTCACAACCGAATGTGTTTGCAAGAAGGGACAATTCATCTTGGGCAATGTTGATAGGGTACATGTGCGATTTTTTGTAGTTCACCTGCAGGCCAGTTGAGATATAGAAGTTGTGTAGGAGTACCTTGAGGAAGTATAACTGCCTTGCATTTGCTTGCATTATCATTAGTGTGTCGTTCGCGTATTGCACGATGGAAGGTCACTCATCGGTTGTGGTATTGGTAAGCTAAGCAAATCAGCCTCCATTGCTTTGTTTACTAGGATTTGTAATAGCTTTGCTGCCAGCACGAAGAGTAGGGGGACAGTGGGTCACCTTGACGCACTCCTCTCTTACATTTGAAGAATTTTCTAGGAAATCCATTGAGTAGTACTGATGAAGACCCAGAGGATAGGATTGATTGAATCTAGTTTAGCCATTCTGGTGGGAAGCTCATACATGACATGTCTTGAATGATGGCCGAGTGTTCTACTATGTCGAATGCCTTTTCAAAATTGAGTTTAAGGATAATTATCTCCCTTTTGGATTGATGGCATTGGTGTATGTACTCGTAGCTCCATGCTAGGCAGTCTTGTATTGTACGAGATCGAATAAAACCGTATTGGTTTTGGTGTACAATTTTAGAATTACTGCTTGCAATCAAAAAGCATAGTCGGTTCAGAAGTTGTACCCATTCTATTCCTCTATGCATTCCAAATGAGTCCAGCTTTTCTAGCATGGTCTTGGATCCATGCACCCTGATCGTTCTTGATTTGTGATATTGCATTTTTCCTATATGATATGGTTGCCATGCCATGAAAAAATTTTGTACACTCATCACCCAACTTGATCCTGTTGACAATGTACCTTTTCTTCCAGTACATGTTTTTGTATTGCAGCCAGGTTTGGAGTTGCTTCTTTACTGCATTTCTGAGATTGGCCTGAGGGTTGAATAATCCCCTACTGTCTTCCAATGCATCCAGTAAACATATAACTTTATTGCAATTGTCAATGAGGAGTCTGAGATTGGATATATGTTTGCTCCAGGATTTTAGCCTTGCCCTTAGAGCTTTGAATTTTGATGATATATTCTTTGCTGCATCATTCAGCCTTGGAGTCGATGACCAACAGTCCAACACTGTATCCTGAAAATCATTTTGCTCTACCCAAAAATTCTCAAAGCGAAAGATGTTAACCTTAGGTATGCTTGTGCTAATAACCACCTTGCACGGATCGTCCAATTTGCTGATGTGAAGAACCAGTCTAGTTGCTCTAGCAATGGTTCCGACTGCATGTTAGTCCATGTGTAAGCACGTCCTTTCAGAGGTAGCTCGACAAGGCCCAAATGGCTAGTAGCATTGTTTTTTGGCCGAATCGGTCGGGAGGTCCCGACCAACTTTTTTTTGTTTTTTCTATTAAATTAAAGAATGTTTGTATTTACAGGGTGTTTACAAGGCCCCAAGCCTAAATCGAAAAAGAAAAGAGCTCTAAATTAAGATATCTCTCCACACACTGATTCTGTTGCTTTTACTCGGCTTGGACTTCAAAGAGACCAGTCCTTCCTTAGCAATTCTTTCCAGAGTTCCACTTTTTTGTGCCCATTGTCAAAAATGATCTTATTCCTGGTGCACCAAATACACTAGCAACCATAGACTAGAATATCTCTAAAGATTGAGTCATTGAAGATTTCCCTGGCTCTGATGATCATGTGTTCTGGGTTCAGGCTGTAATCCCAGACAATGGCAGCAGCATCCCAACAGCTTTGGTTGAACTAGCATTCAAAGAAGAGGTGAAAGCAGGTTTCTTCTGTGTTGGAACTGCAAAGCACACAAGTGAAATCTGGTAGTTGCATATCTTTCCTCGAGTATGTTTCTTGTATTCAGTTTGTCTCTAGCCAGCAGCCAGAAGAAAAATTTCTGGTTTCCTAAGTTGTCTGATGTCCATAGCCATTTGAAGATTGGGGAACATGGGCTCACTTCACTAATGGATTTATAGGCCTTCTTACTGCTGAAGCTGTTGGAGCCCCAATGGTAGTTCCAGGAGTCTTTGGTTTCCACTTCCCAGTCTCTGCCTTCCATAATCTCCTGTAGCTGTCCCAACTGAACTAGAGCTTGTGATGATAGGGTGGGGCAGAATACTCTGTCCAATTGTTGGTTGATAAGGAACCTGATGGAGCATATGTGCTTTCTGGCAAAGGAGAACAGATGGGGAAATTTATCTTTTAAAGGTTGGTCAAACCAGATGTCAAACCAAAGGAGGATGGAATTTCCCAGTTTGGAACTTGGGGAAAAACTTCATTACATCCTTCCACCAAAAGGACCCCACTGGTGCTCTGCCCTGGGGTGGGATGTTTTCACCGATACCATTGTTGAATGTAAGTGTGTCATTTGATGTTACCTCCTAGTCTGTTACGTAGAAGTTGAAATTTCCAAGAAATATCCAATTGATAGTATCAGTTACATCATGGCCAATCAATGAATTTTGTGCAAGCAGGTTCATCACAACGCCCATAGACAGATGTAAGTTTCCAGCTTTCAAGGTTGTCGACTGAAGTAAATGCAACGGTGATGCCAAAGCTTTGTTTGTCGATGACCACACCTGAGAAAATGTTACTGTTCCAGATAATATGGATGCCACCTAAGGCACCTACTGATGGAATGTAGTTGAAACAGTCAAATCGTTGAGGTGCAAACTTTCTGATGTAGGAGATGTCGAATAGTTCAAGTTTAGTTTCCTGGATACATATTATAGAGCTAGCACTTCTATTTTTTCTCGGACCGCATCCCATTTCTCGGTGGCGTTAATTCCACGGATATTCCAACACAATATATGCCAATTCTGAGTATTCATTGGAAAACAATTGGAGAATTGCACTGGAGCCTAATATGTCTAGCATATTCAGGCAAGGTGGAAAAAAAAAAGATCATGTGCTGCCCCAACATTGTCAGCCAACTATTGTGCTTGATCTTCATTGGTCACATGTTCTGAGGGCGCCTGCAGTATTGTCGCGCAAAAAAAAAAAAAAAGGGCGCCTGCAGTAGTGCATCATCGGTGAGGTCCTCAGGAGCCACACCACAGTTGATTCCCCATCCTTGCAACACTGATAGCTGAACAGGTCCTTCATTCCCTGTGGCTTCATCGATCTGGATCACTGCAATCTTGCGCTTTTTAGATGGGTTGCCGTCCAGCTTGACCGTAGGACAGAAATAACCATCCAGGTTAGCGGTGATTCTGGAGCTGCGTCGCACGCTGCTTTGCACTAAGGGCGTGGAGAGATTATTGGCCATTGTTGATGGCAAGGCGAGAGATTTCTTACCATTGGATTTCTTACTCTTTTGTGCCTTACTCTTTGTTGGGCTTTCCCTTTCCTGTTCAGAATGGAATTCAAATCTTGGCGGGGGTCCCAGCAGAATCACAGGTCCAGAAGGTGCGGTTCTTGGCTTGGCTCTTGCTTCACGCATGATCTGATTAACAGTAGCCGATGCTGGTTTCCATGGGACTATCTCCAAACCAGTGGATGGTTTGATCGCAGGCAACTCAAAGAGGCTTCTGTCAACGGTGATAGGACTCTCTGAAAGTGAACCCCGTATGAACACATCAGTAGGTTTGTCCTTGTTCCCAAAGGTCAATATGTTTGTGTTGACACCAAAGATTGCTCCCGGCAACACCACACGTGGTAGCCCTAAACGACCTGCAAACGCGGCACCTTCGAAGCGTAACCGGCAAAACCGATCTAGAGACCGGTAAGCCGATGTAGAGCTTGAAGATGACCGGAAAAAACTCCCGAACTCGCTTCCGGAAGGATCCGTCGGGGATGAGTAAGTGGAGGATCTCCTAGCACCAGCGGATGACGCCTAGGATGCCAACGGAACTCGCGGAGAGAGCCGCCGAACAGCAACTAGAGGGGTTGAGGAAAGAATTAGGGCAAAGGAGATAGTTTTTGTGTAGTTGTATGATTCGATTGATAGATTGGATCAATCGGTCGTGATCACCTTGTATATATAGGGGGGTGGTCTTATCCACGTAGGAAACAACTCCAAAGCATATACGACAAATTTCCCATGTCAAAAATTACCAAAAACGCGACCTGGGTCGGAGTCGGTCGCACCCGACACAACGCCGGACGCGTCCGACGCGAAAAGGGTACGTCCGGCGCTCCGCGTCCGACACCCCGCGCGCGGAAAAGCCTTTCTGTACCGCGTCCGAGTCCGGCGCTCGCGTCCGGCGCCGCGTTGCTCGCGTGCGCGCACCGAGTGCACGCGTCCGGCGCTCTGCCGCTGCGTCCGACGCTCGCGCGTGCCTACGTCCGTCGCCCTGCGCCCGCGAAGTGGCCTCTGTGCTGCATCCGGCGCGGCTAAGCCGCGTCCGGCGCTGCGGTGCATGTGGCCGAGCCTATGCCGCGTCTGTCGGACGCGTCCGACGCGATGCTGGCGCGTCCGACGCCGCGCATCCGACGGCCGGCCCTGTTTCGGTGCTCTCTGGACCGCGTCCGGCGCCCTTGTGCGGCGCGTCCGATGCCCGTCTGGACGTCGGTTTTGCCGCTTCTCCGTCCGTCTTCACCGTTGACAATTCGTTGACCCCTTCTAGACATTTTTGAGCATCAACAATTTGCACATCTTGCTCGAGCAGCTGCAAAGCGTGCTTGTTCTTCCATCGAAGCTGAGGTGGCGTCGCTGGAGGATGAACTAACTGGAAAGATGGCCATGTCCTCGTCGCCGACAATTGGATCGCCGCCCCGCGGCCCAGTATGGATATTTCTATTCAATCCACACAACTTTATATATTTGCACGGACAAACCGCACAATAGATTTTTTTTTTCTCTGTGAATGTAAGGGGGATTATATTAAAACTCGGCACCTTTCATCCCCCCAATTTACACATAAAAAATCCAAATAAAAATACGCAATACTCTATGTTTTAATCTTCTTCTTCTCCAATGGTTCCTCGAATGCCAAAGCTAAAGTATAGTTCAACAATGTACCCCAAAACATTGGACGACAATACCACAAGATCCAACATTTTAGAACCAGTCTAAAATGCATATGAATCGATGAAAAATGTGGACATATTGCATTTCGCCGGGTAAAACATAGAATGCCGGAATATTTATTTGGGTATTTTGTACAACTGCCCCTATTCTGGAGGCTAATTGCTCATTTGCCCTTATTTTTTAACTTTGCTCGTTTGCTCCTGTTTTTCGAAACCGAAGGTTATAGTTGCCCCTATTCTGTGAACTGGACTTAACGGTGTTAAGTATAGGTTGAAAAGACAGAAATACCCTCAACATGAATGAGTGAAGAATCAATCCGAACTTTATTTTGTACAGACTTATTATTCAATTATTATAAACAAATGACAATATATTTTGTACAATATATATTTTCTTTTCCCAAATTAAACATTTGCACGAATAATCATTGCTAATTAGCACGAACAGCCAGCACTGTGTCCTGTTCTTGCACCGCATCGGCATTCTGGACTCCAAGGTACCACGCCCCTCGCCATTGCACTGCGACCTCTCTGCTTCCTGCATAGGCAGACCGGGTTACAAACCGAGCTGCAGCAACACACTCAAAACCCACACCGTATGCTCGAGCCTCACCTCGAATGGAGTGCTACTGCTGCCACTACCCTCGCCGGCGAGGAGCTTCAACCCAACAGGTGAGGAGATCGGTGCTGTTTCTGGTGCTATTGCCACCACCTCCGCCGTCGCTCCTGTGATCCATGCGGAGATCTCCAGTCTAGCCGGGCAGCAGTCACGCTGAGGCTGGGAGGCATCAACCAATCCCGCCCGCGGAGACCTCCCTTGCTGCCCACGCAGCCACAGGCCGCCAAGCCGCCCGTGCCCGACGCTGGCCCCTTCCCTCGGCGCCTCAGACGCGCAGCCGCACCGCCCGGACTGCCGCGCCGGCCCAGCGCCCGACGACGCGCGCTCCTAGCTGAGCCTTTGCGACGCCACTAGCTGCGCCCCGCCCGACGCGCCGCCCCGCCGCCTCGCCTCTGCGCGCCCACGCGAGTCGCGAGCGTCGGTCGGGGAAAGGTAATAGAGAGATTAGAATGGGAAAAAGGATAAGAGGTAGGATAGTCTTTTTTCTTTTTCTCTTTTTTCCAAACAATTTTTAATCCATTAATCCCAACAAGCTGACGGTGTGACGAAATAAGGGCAAACGGTTGCTTCGGCTACAGAAAACAGGGGCAAATGCGCAAAATTTAAAAAAAAAGGACAAACGTGCAATTGAGTCTTAAAATAGGGACAGCTGCACAAAAGACCCTATTTGTTTAGACTAAACCCTAAGCACTTGAATATGAAATTGCTAGAAAAGGATTGGTCCCTCCCCTTCTTATCTCCGCCACCGAGATGTCGCCTGCCATAACTCTTTCCTTGCTACCACTGCCGCGTCTAGGACCCCACTCCCGGCGGCCGGTAAAGTCACGACTAGTATGTGTCTGAAGCTAGAACATGTGCACACTGAACTCACAATAGATTAGCTAAATTGCACCATGTCCATGATGATTGACCTAGTTAATAACAATCAACTGTCGGTTCACAGATTTCGAACGTTACACCGTAATGATTGACCAAGCTAGCAACAATCAACTGTCGGTTCACAGATTTCACACTCGTTCCAGTAAAAATCACACAGTATAGGGACAGTAGTAAATTAAAGTAGTTAGCCTGCAGCAATTGACGCGAAGTATATGTAAGTATTTTTTTTTTTTTCAACCTTCTCCGGTGCTTACCACCTACCACTCACCAGGTCAACTTGTTCTTCTACGTTCTTCCTTGCACCGCTACGCAAGCAAAATAAATTTTGTAACATTTCCAGTACAAAAAAATAGCAACCACTTCTCTGCGTGTACCTAATTGCTTACGTCGAATAGTTGGGGGTAGGCACGATGCCCGGTCGTATTCCCGACTCTACACTACAGTAGTACTGAATGTCGTCCAGCGCTCAACTGCCCACTTTCTCTATCAAACGTAGTATTATACTGATGTGTAGATCGATCTCGAGGCTTATTGACATTCCATCTTTTCATGTTCTTCTGCCCTATTCACCTCTAATGTTGTTGGTGATTCACTCCCACTCCATGGAAATCAAGGCGGTGGCCCTATAGACGCAACCTATGGGAAGGTTGTTGCCTCGACGAGCATATATGGAAGGAGGAGAAAGGTCTATGACAAAATGAGCTTGGAAAGAGTTCAACCAACGAGCTAGAACGGCCTGTCTATTAGCCCAGTCTTAATTGTGACATAGTATAGATGAAGAGATAGACAAAAAAGTTTAATATGATGAAATGAGTTTTTTTGGGGATATAATTTGTGTATACTGTTTTTAGTACATTAGATTCTTAGCATCTCCAACAAGTTGGCATAATTGACTTGGCAAATCTCTAATTTTGCCAAGTGTAAAACCCAAATGTCAAGTGTAAAAATAGGCCTTCTCTAATAAGTTGGCATTTGGGCTTGGCAAATTGGAAATTCTAGCCCCACATGTCTTAATTTTCTAGTGGAGCCGGTGCCTGGAAGTCTAACCGCGCCGCTCCGCTTCACCTCCGTCGCAAGCGCTTCACCTTCTTCATCGCGAGGAACAGACCGCGCGGCGGTCTTCTTCGCTGTGCCGCCGCCGCCCCTTCTGCCGCCGCCCCTTCCTTCCTTCTTGCTATGCTGCTGCCCCTCCATCGATCCAAGCTATCTTCAATGGATATACTCAACTGGCGGTCCAGAAGGAAAGGAAGAGGCGCATGCGATCTGATTTTCCTTCGCCCGCGGGAATAAAAGGAAAGGAGGGGGAGGCTACCGCGGAAAAAAAAGGAGAGGAGGGGAGGCTTTCGCGCGCGGGGGAGAACCGGAGAGTCCCGAAAATTCTTCGATGCCAAGCGCTCGTCCTGCGCGCAAATATGCGCCGGTTGGGTCCGATTTTGCCAAGCTTTGCAATTTGCCAACTCCTTTTGCCAACTTGTTGGAGGAGTTTTTTCTAGTTTTGCCAAAATTCTAGATTTGCTTGAGTGATTATGCCAACTTGTTGGAGATGCTCTAAGACATGAAACTTTTGAGCGACAGGTTCTCCTCGAATTGACCAGGCAATAATGACCTAGCTCCTAGCTAGTGCATCATCTCAACTGAACCTTTCAAATTTATTCGAATTTCTCTACTTGCCTTGGTGCATGCATGCAGACATGCAGTCAACCGAGTCAAGAATTTCATACTTTTTGCACACGCGAAACTGGCGCGCACACTTCTACGTCATACCCAGTCGGGCAGCCACCAACTGCGGGCAGCCACCAACCCAAGTATCCAATCCAAGCAGACTCCCCCGCGGCTGTACACGCCTTCTTGAGTCCTTCTCCTTCCGTTCCCAAAAAAAAAAGAATCCTTCACCTTCCTATATAAACCCTCGCAGAAGTGAGAAGCCACCATCCCAACCCCACGTCACAGCAGAGCAGCGGGACAAGTTCGCAGCAACCGCTAGCTTGTCCTAGATAGGGCAAACAGTTCGCCATCGTCTGGCAAGCAGAGCTGATGGCAATGGTGGAGAAGCTGACCACGGAGCTGGTGATCCCGGCCGAGGAGACGCCGACGGGCGCCGTCTGGCTGTCCAACCTCGACCTGGCGGCGCGCCGCGGGTACATTCCCACAGTCTACTTCTACGGAACGAACAACCAGCCCGACTTTTTCAACACCGACGCCGTCAAGGACAGCCTCGCCCGGGCGCTGGTGGCGTTCTACCCGCTGGCCGGCCGCCTCGGCGTCGACGCCGTCACCGGGCGCGTCCAGATCGACTGCACGGCCGAGGGCGCGGTGTTCGTGATCGCGCGGTCAGAGTACACGCTGGACGAGCTGCTGAACGAGTTCGTGCCGTGCGATGAGATGCGGGACCTGCTGGTTCCCGCCACGCCCGCGCCGAACCCGCCGTGCGCGCTGTTGTTCGTGCAGGTGACCCGCCTGCGCTGCGGCGCATCGTGCTCGGATTAGCCCTGCACCACTCGGTCGTGGACGCCAGGAGCGCCGCGCACTTCGCGGAGACGTGGGCAGCCATCGCCCGCGGCGGTGGTGGCGACGCGCCCCTGCGACCCTGTTTCGACCACAGGCTGCTGAGCGCGCGTCCCCAGGCGACACGCGTGGTGACGTACGACCACCCGGAGTATAAGCCTGAGCCATTGCCGGAGCACGCGGTGGCTACCGGTTCCGGATATGCGAGCGCCATCATCACACTGAGCAAGGCGCAGGTGACGGCGCTCAAGGAGCGGTGCGCGGGCGCGTCGACGTTCCGCGCCGTGGTGGCGCTGGTGTGGCAGTGTGCGTGCCGCGCGCGGTCGCTCCCGGCCAACGCCGAGACGCGGCTCTTCTCCATGGTGGACATACGCGCGCGCCTGGCGCCGCCTCTGCCCCGGGGCTACTTCGGCAACGCGGTGATCCGCACGTCGGCGCTGGCCACGGTCGGGGAGGTGGTGGGGAACCCCGTGGGGTACGCGGCGCGGCGCGCGCAGGTGGCGACGAACCAGGGCGACGACTACGCGCGGTCGCTGGTGGACTACCTGGAGGGCGTGGACGCCATGAACCTGCCCCGGAGTGGCATCTCGCGCGCGCACCTGCGCGCCATCAGCTGGATGGGGATGTCGCTGCACGACTCCGACTTCGGGTGGGGCGTGCCCGTGTTCATGGGGCCCGCGCTCATGTGGTACAGCGGGTTCGTGTACGTGATGCAGGCGCCCGGGAAGGACGGCGCCGTCGCGCTCGCGCTGTCGCTGGAGCCCGAGAGCATGCCGGAGTTCCGGAAGGTGTTCGCTCAGGAGCTCGCGACGCTCCAGCACACGATATGATGATGGTGAAGATGAGTAGCACGCCTACGTAACCGTGCATGCGTCGTACTACATAATAATACTATTAAGGGGTTGGTGTTAGGAGGTGTATGCGTTGTAGTTGCGTACACACCTGCCTCACCAACGGACATCTACATACCATACCGCCGTTGTATCTGTTACTTCTGTTTTTTTTTTTTTCTCGATCGAACAATCATGCCCGTGTTTCGTTGCATCTATTACTCAGGTGATCGACTTGTCGATCGTTTGTTAGTTGCAAAGAGTGTACTGTAATTATCATAAAAAATCATGTCACATCATCACGTTTAATTTGGTTTCAAAGTATGTAACGGCAGTGTATCTGTTTGACAAGTCAGTCCTTTCGTCATTCGCATCCGTCATTGCAGCAAATCATTACACTGAAAGAAGTTGAGAACTAATTAACTTAAACCTAATAGATATTTTTTTTTTTTTGCGAACAAAACCTAATAGATAATTGAAGTAGCTAAACGAGAGAGTAGGAAACTGATGAGGACATCCCAATCGTGCATGCCACTTCAAATACCAAGCAACCATTATCAAACATAAAGAATACAATTTAAGGTCCACTTACAAGAAGTTGTGCCAAGAAACTACAAGTTCAGGTGAATTAATTACGCTGAAAGAAGTTGAGAAGTAATTAACTTAAACAATAGATAATTGAAGTAGCTAAACGAGAGAGTAGGAAACTGATGAGGACATCCCAACCGTGCATGCTACTTCAAATACCAATCAGCCATCATCAAACATAAAGGATACAATTCAAGGTCCACTTACAAGAAGTCGTGCCAATAAACTACAAATTCAGGTAAATTTATTACTAACTGATTTTAATTTTAGTACTTCTGAGAATGTTATACAAACTAAGTGTTCTACTTTGGTTGTGTTTAGAAACATACAATAGGAGGATAATGAAAGTGGATCGGCGGATTCTATCACTGAAGTACAGAACGGACCAGTGGAGTTTATCACCATAGTGCAAAACGGACCAGTTAAAAGAACTGCTCATAACTCTCACTTCCCAGAAGCTATGGAAGTCAATGAGGACTCTTTGGAAAGCTTGTCAAGTCAGCTTTCCAATGCTACCAAGACCAAGTACTTTTGACTTCACACCAATGAGAACCGAGTACTTTAGTGTAGACTGCTCTGAAGGCCAACATTCTCCTGAGTCAGCACGTTGGTACACCTTCGTGTTCAAAACTGTACCAATCTATGATATTTCGTGGTGCATGATATACATAGTTGGAAACACGGTCAAGTTAACTTTCCAACGCAACTAATGGTGCGTCATTTGGACTTCTCAAGATGGCGTTATTGTCAAATTACTGAAGACTACTCCAGAAGGCCAACAACCTCGTAAACCTACTTCACCGTGGAGGCCATTTCACATTCTTAGTATATTCATTTTTATCTTAAATTCACACCTATCTAGCAGGGCAATTGCTAGTATAAATAACTTCTAGACTCATTGCAAACTCAGACTTTTGATAATCCAATTTCGGAACCATTTGTTCAGCTACGTGCTAACAAACCCAGAGAGAGATTCTCTACCCCTTTGCTCTTGTGTTTTCCTTCGCGGAGATTACAGAAGCGGTCACGTCATCGGCACCCAATTCGTGCTCCTGATCCTTGAGTTCAAGTTGCGTAGGTTGGTTCTTTGAGAGTGTGGTTGGGCAAATCCTTGGTTCAGGCTGCCGTAGAGAGATGGTGGTTGACTCCTTGTGTGTGATGTCAGGTTGCACTAGTTATCGCTGCTTGCAGCAAGTTATCAGCCATTCTTTGGCTAGTTATCAAGATCGATCCTACGTCGTGAAGATCGGGACAACAATCTCCAGAAACAGAACCCCTACTCAAGTTAATACAAACTTATGTATGTCGTGCCTTTTAAGAACTTGCAAGTGCGTGGTGAGAATCCTAATGCCGAGCAGGATCTGTCACCTCCCGCCAGTGCACCCACAATCGTTCCGTCCAGACCAGCGACCTCCCACGATAAGGCTAAGTATGAACACCATGTTCACAAGTACTCCTACAACTCTAGCTAACGATCAGATAGCTAAATCTCCTATGCAATATAGGATGTTGATCTATACACAAAGAGTTGGTACAAGGACCAATCCAACTAACACAACTACTCTACTAAGACTTAGCACACTACAAGACTATAAAGATTACAGACTTGCACTAAGTAAATACTTAAAGTAAATACTAAGAAAAGTAAAGAAAGACTAATATATTAAAGAAAAGTATTACAGAAGAGAAAAGGTACAAGATCTCCCCCACACTTATTGTTGTACCTCCTTTATTTAAGAAGAAAATGAAAATAAAAACAAACAAAGGCTTTACTGGTTAGAAAACTAGGAGCCAGATTTTTATTATTATTATTATTATTATTATTATTATTATTATTATTATTATTATTATTATTATTATTATTATTATTATTATTATTTGTTCATCTAACTCATAATTCAAACAAGGTCAAGATTAAGTTGCAAAAACAAACCATGGTTTTATCTCCATATTAGATTACTTGCTATGTTTATGGCAACAACTTAAGTTCATTAACCAAATTTTAACACCATCACTACTAACTTTTGACCCTGTTGCACCGACCAATTTTTGATGTTATAGGTCTAAAATAGATGCAATAGTTTGGTTTCACATCAATTTATCTTTTGATGCCAGCCGATGCAATTGGTCTTGATGCAATAGCCTTTCGCATCGGTTACTTGAGGTTGATGTGAGAAGCAGCTATTGCATCGCCCATCCGTTGTCTATTGCATCAAAATTGAGAGATGCAATATCTTATTGCATCCAAATCATGTTGATGCAATACATCTATTGCAACGGCTATCGATCGATGCAATAGACTATATTGCATCCATAATAGGTCTAATGCAATATAATCTATTGCATCACCATTTGGGTTCGATGCAATACGAACTATTGCATCACCATTTTGGTTCGATGCAATACGAACTATTGCATCGACGTTATGTTCGATGCAATTCAAACTATTGGATCGCCATGATGTTGGATGCAATATAAACTATTGCATCCACGTGAGATTGGAAGGGCAACCAATTATTACATCGAATTCATTGCACGGAAATTTACAAAAACACAAAAATCAATGGCGCAAAAAATGCAATCATATTAACAACTTGGATCATAAGCATTCAATAGTTTGTACAATGTACGGAAGTCAAATGCCTTCCTATTTCCAAATAGTTAATCACAAAGTTGAACTGCATTACAAATTACTAATTTATGCTACAAATAGGCCATTATAAACAAAAATACATGTCTCATTGCTAAAAATAATATTTACTTTGTAGTGAGATGCTTCAAAATTTGAGAGTAGCAGATGTTTCCTTTGCCACAACCTGTAATATGTTCCTTTGCCACAACCTATAATATGTGCTAGTTTAAGTACAATAATCTGATCGACAATCTGATAATCTTCATAGAACAGAGAGTTATTTATACGACGCCTTGATTTCATTAGTACACTTGCTGAAGATATGATAAAATTTAACAATATACTGTCATTCAGTACTATACTGTCATTCAGTACTATACTGTCTTTGATCTAGAAAGAAACACATGTTAGAAAAATCCAAAAGAAGTGGCAATAATGCTATCCATTAAAATGATCATAATATATTGCTTTGCATCCATGTTCGGTTTGGTGTGCAAACCTTATCTTTAGTACAATTATATTAGTACTGTGCTGATAGATCGTCGTGCTCCACATAATCATCTTGCTCCGTCTATAGTGAATATGAATAAATTAATATGTTCTCACCAAGAAAATGAATCAGAACACAGATAGGTTATTATGGTCATGTGCCATAAATAAATAAATCAATAAATAAGGTATTATCAATTCAGCCTAACAAAAAAATCGTGAGTAAGACAAGCACAACATGAAGTAATAAACAGACTAAAGTTCAAAAAAAGGATTGCAGAAACTTGTTTAAAATAAAATCTACAGCTAGTGCTTCATGAATAGTTAGTTACCTATAAGCTAATATTTATTATGGCGGGGTAAGATGAGTCAAGATTTGTGGCTTCATATATATGAGTGCTCAGCCACCTTCTTTACAGAGGAACCAAAAGTATCTTTAACCAAAATACCTTACAATGATTAATCACTGAAAAAATAGTTTTCCTTACCTGTTTCTTCGAGCTGCAAGTGAAGGCATAGGTTACAATTAAATGACAGCATAAAAGCGACAACGGTTACTAGCTTTCCAGTGCCAAGCATTGTAAAAAGCTCTCATCCATATTAATGTGCATACCTTCTCTACAAGACTAAGGAATTTGTAATGTGGCTGCAGATCATCATCCTTCGCATTGTCAGCTAGCCCATTCTGCAGTGAAATTAAACAAATAAATATTTGACGTAAATCTAGTATGGAAATCCAATTCAATTCCATTCTATCATTCAGTTGTCCAGCCATACTAGAATCTTGATTTTCAGGGTCACTATATACTCACTGTAGATAGACAAATGACTATAAATTAGAACAAGCTATTAAAAAGAAATGTCCAGTAGATTGTTTTCCTTGTCAATTTTTCAGTGACGTACGTACTTCTCGTTTCATATTTGGCACATCAACACATTAGCCATCTTTAGGTACATAGACAGGATCATCTAAACATCCCTATGTCAAGGAATCAGAAGTTTAGTGTAGGAAATACTTAGAATTGAATTTTCAAAAATTTACCTGATGGATTTGTTTAGGTTTCAAGGTTCTTGTCTTCTGTTGCAGCTGTAGTATAGTGGCATCTTGATTCCAAACACACTGCCCAGAGTTCTCTAGTTTAAGTCTCAAAGATTCTACACAAAGAAAGAATTACTTGTCTAAGGATTGTAGTTCATATGAAATATTTAACGGAACTGAAAACAGAGAAAATAAATTACATTGTTGAATTTAGTCAGCATAATTACGAAAGGAAATTCTAGCATTGAAGCCGACCAAATTCAGCATTTAGGATAAAGTAATCAACCAAAAGAAATAATTCCAAAAACAAGAAAACACGAGACACTACCAGAATCCGGAATTGCCTTGAGTGACAAAAACCGCCAAGAAAAGGGGTAAAACCGCCAAGGAAATGATCCTCGACCACAAATTGTCAAGCAATCACACTCAAGGATAGAAGCTAAGGGAAATTAGTTTTCTTGGCGGTTTTCGCACTCAAGGAAATCATCCTTGGAGGCTAGCCGCCAAGGAAAATACAACCAGACTTAACTTGCTGGTGCGCTAAGCAAATGTTATGACCGTCAAGGAAACTAGTTTGCTTGAGTGTCAGCAACCGTCAAGCCATTTGATTTCCTTGTGGGTCTGCGACCGCCAAGGAAAGTATTTCTCTTGAGGGCCAGCAACAGTCAAGGTAATGCATATTTTCTTGACGGTTAAAAACCTTCAAGAAAAACTATTTCCTTGGAGGATACCAGCTGACAAGTTAATGCTTATTCTTGAGGGTATGGCTGTATATCCTTGTTTGCAAGAACCGCCAAGAAATCCATGTTTCCTTGACTGTGCAAAACCCTCAAGGTAATCATTGTTTTTCCTTGGCTACCAAGGCCGCCAAGTTAATCATTTCAGCATATACATATATAATGAGAATGGTAATTACAATTATTACATACTCAAGCAATACTCCAACCAACAATCCATATACAATGAATATATCCAGAAAAGTCATCCATATAAATATTCCAGCCAACATCCATAGTGGTTCATTACAACAAGTTCATGCCTACATGGCAATACTCCAACCAACAAGTTCATACCCAGATGGCAATACTCAAGCAAACAAGTTCATGCCGATGGCAATACTCTAATAGTCTACAAATATTCCTAGGTCTAGGTGGTAATATAGTATCATTCCTACATGTCAACACTGCATGCATATGGAAAGAACTGCCAGCAACTAAACATTAGCAAAAGGTTAGCTGCACATCAGCCTAGTTTGTACCACAATCTACCAAAAGAATGTCCATGCCTACCACTTGGAGTTGTTGGCATTAGTTAGTTGCCCTTGTGCCACTTCCATGTGTAGGCATGTTGATCTCCCTGCTGCCTGTAGGACCACATGGTACATGCTCATTGCAGTGGTCTTCATCACTGATGTCATCCACATAATCTTCAAGGTCATCATCACTGTATGCTTCAAAGATGCCATTAACATCTGAGTCAAGGTCATCATCGCTCTCGCTTCCACACCAGGTGTGGTCATCATCATCATCTTCTACTAAGTTAGCATTGTTGACTTCACCATCATATCCATGGGATGATCCAGTGGCCTGCAAAATACACAATATAAATATGCATTTTATTTTTTGGACTCCTGTGATAAGCAAAATTGAAGTAATAACAGGAAGCATCATTAAATATAAAGTGCAACGATCTTTCAATTCACATTATTTGGAGCAGACAATGTATCACCTTAAATATCTACCAGTAATTAGATTAGACTGACAAAGCCATTTCTAATCAACAGGAGGCCACCTGTTCACTGCTGCAACTCAAGGTGGCAGTTTGCCACCAAACAATAATTACTATCTAGATAAACATCCTCCAAGCACATTAGATATACATTGTCAAAACAGTAATTCATTATATATAACCTGATGACGACGGGCATCAATATCTGCTAGACGTTATAGCAGTTCAGGAGGTGGCTCTGTTCCCATTTTTGCAAACATAGTCTGCAATTGGAAAGCATTCATTCACATAAAGATGCACAGAGACATAAATCAAACTGATACATACCATCAACAGGTCACGATGAACACTATTTTCCTCAAGTAGTAACTCATTATTTTCTTTCTTCACTTGTTCATATTTATCAGAGCTGACTGGCATAACTCTCCTAGATTTGGCATGCCTTAGGACAGCTGCCTTTTCCACAGCACCATCACCTATTGGAACACGTCCATGAGCCATGCCATGTCCTATTGTGTACAAAGCCTTTCCATCAAGTTCATGTGATGTTTCATCTGGAACTAAGGCCTTGTAGTCATCTTGAAAACAAAAGCAAATAGATGTGGCAATTATTTTATGGATCATCCAATTCTTGAAAAACTATCAGCAAAAGCTATAGGCATTAAATCTGAACCAAAACTAAGCTACTCATGTCCTAGGTAAAAGTCATAGCTTTTGGAATAGGAGGTACACATTCATTTTGCAAGTACAAAGCATAAGCATTTTGCTTTAAATATCATGAACCAGCTAAACTAAAATAGATGGGAAATTTCTAGGAAGGAAAGATGTAATACCAACCGTTTCTGTGCTTTCGCACTGGTTATTAGACCACTCCTTCCAGTTCTATCCACTCTTTCATTCCAGATTTCATTACAACATATGTATTTATGGTGCCACTCTTCTCGGGACCAAAAGTATATTCCTATAAAACCAAAAAATGCATGAGAAAACTTAATAGAGGGTCAATTATGTATGCATGCAAGAGTCAAAGATTTTTGCATACTAGGAATTGTTGTGTCTCTATAAAATTCCTTGAACCTCCTCTATTTGGAGCAGGATCATCAGACCTCATGCGAGCTTCTTGGGTTGTTTCTCTCTTTTTCTTGTACTGATCAGAAGTCCAATATTTGGAAAGCCATGACCAAACTGCTTTACTACACCATCCAATTCTATAAGTCAAGTATTGTTCTTCCGTAAGCTGAATGGTGCGTGCCCTTGTATCATCGCAATCCTCACCCAGTTTGTTACAGAACATCACGACAGCCTCCAAAAGAACTTGGTATATCATATTGGTTACTCTTCTCACTAGATAGTTCTCTAGATTTTTTCAGCTTGTAGCCTTTTATTTGGATGACATGTAAACAAGCTCTGTACAAAGATAGAACGGAACAGTATAAGGCAATCAGCAACTGTACAAAGATAGAACATAACAGTATAAGGCAATCAGCAATGTCGATGTACATAAAGTAAATATAATAGAACAATAGAAGCCAATCAGCTGAAAGAAAATACTCAGATCATAAAATTGCATCTAGTCTAGATAGTTTGCTTACCCAGAACTCTGACTTCACTTTTTTTGCATAGCAGATTCCATGCTCATCCCTTTTCCAATAATAATCATTCCATGAAAGTGCCAGTTGTCGTTTGACAATTGTGCCATCATCATCATATACCTTGATAATACCAGGGTACTCGCGTTTAAGAATGACACCTAGTTGTGAGGGATACTTGTAGCCTTTAGGGTTGTACCCAACATATTTGAATTGACTGTAGAGAAGTTGAGATAAGCATTAATCATCCCCAGATTTTGAATTAATGGCAAAAAACGAAAAGCAATGTGGTATTATAATATATAAAAGGCTCATATATTTACTTACTTATGACCAACAGGTGCCAGCATCACCCTCCCACTACGAGGAGGCACCGCCAATTCTGTCCTTGCCATCTTTGCTCTCCCTCTTTTTGTATGTGCTTGGCTGCCCCGTTTGGAACCATTATTCAGGTTCGAGTTAACACCGCCACTAGCCCTTCCACAAGCATCATCACCACCTCTTACAGCACTAGTCCTTTCAGAATGAACAGCAGCTGCACTAATCCTCCTTCCAGTGTTCCCATCAGCATTAGCACTCCTCGTTTCAGTGTTCTCAACATTAGCATTAGCAACATTTGCTCTCCCAGCAGCATCAACCGTCTTTTCAGCGTTCACATCAACATTGCTTCTTTCAGTGTTCCTAGTAGCAGCAGGAGCATTGCTCATTTCATTACTCCCAATAGCAGCATTACAGCCCCTTCCATCGCTTCCAGCAGCAGCAGCAACACTGCCCATTCCATCACTCCCAATACCAGCAGCACGACCCCTTCCAGCAGTCCCAGCAGTAGCATTACTGCCATTTTCAGTGCTCTCCCAGCAGTGTCGTTCCTCCCTTTGGAGATGCCAGCAACAACCCTTTTGGACTGAATACCACTAGGACTACATCTTGTTTGGTTGCTCCCACCACTTCCTGCATCCTTCTTGTGTGTAAGCCTCTTGTGTCGAAGGCCGTGCATCTCCTGGAAAGTGAACAAAAATAATTAGTACTTAGTACATCTCAAGAACAAGGGGGGCATATCTTTTTTAAACATGCAAAAACACAAGAAAAGAAATTTTTAGCACATAATACAGACATGTAGCCACACATGCAAAGACACTTCAGTAGGAATGTTCTTTAGTTCAACGAGGTACAAATTGGAAACAAAGATGAGAACTAAGAAAAACAAGTCAATAATCATTTGGATCTAAAGCTAGATGTTCTTCATCTTGTCTCTCTTCATCTTCTTCATCTTGACTCTCTTCATCTTCTTCATCTTGACTACCATCTGCATTCCCTTCACCTTCAGTGTTCAGTTTGGACATAAATTCTAACTCCTTAGGATCGGTTATCTCATCCGACACAAATGCAGTTGTATCTTCTAGCTCAATATTCAGATCAATGACAAATGTGCCTTCTAATCCCTCCTCTTGAAAAAATAACACTTCTTCTACTGGACCAGTATGAGGGCTTCGATCATCAACACTGTCATCTACACTAAGATAGCCGTGTGGAGTAACCTGGTATGCAACCCACCACTTCTTTAGATCTGATCTCTGACATGCATAAGGTAAATAATAGACTTGTTTAACTTGGCTAGCTAAAACAAAAGGCTCAAAAACAGAAAGCCAAGCAGCATGCTTAATTTCCACAAGTCCCAATTTTTCAGTTCGCCTTGTGAAGGGGAAGCTTGGAGAAAAGCTTTAGTTTGTCTCAGTGTTGCTTCAATCCTTCCCTCCTGGATTGTGAAGGGTTGTACCACAGTACCGGCTCACCATGTTGTTTGCTATTGTCTGTCATCTCACAATACTGCAGGATTGATGGTAAGATGTATGTTGACACTCAAATTAGGCCATACCAATTTTAATCGGACTGCTAGCCGATTATTTAAGTGCACAAGCTTTCTCGGCTCATTCAGCTGGACATGATGTATTGGTGATAGTTGTAGAGTCCCATGAACTGCTGAGCAATGACCATGCCAAGAGCTTAGGGCTATGCCGAGGGCCTAGCTATCTACGTGGATAATCAGTTCTAAAGAGCAGTCAATATATATGCCAGGATGTGCATGCATGAAGTTGTGCCTATAGGAGGAATTCGATCGAGCAACTAGCCTACAGGGGTGTAGGTGCACGTATGTTGTTGGAGTAACTAACGTGTAAAGAAGCAAGGAAAAGAAGCTAGCACATGATTCAGAAATCAAGGTGGCCGTACGCCGCAATGATATGTGACAACGTATGCGTTTGGGACTCTGGCATTATGGCATATGTGTACGTCATTGTTTGGATACTGGCTAGCTGGGCGGTGTCCTGTTCGTCTACGAGGTTGTGCTCGTACCTGTGCCCGGCAAGGTAGGAACCTAGTTGTGTTAACCCAGGTGCTTTGACGGTTGAGCCGAACGGTGTTGTTCGGCTATTCTAATTCCTGTACCGGAAAGACCAGCCGCCCTATAAATATGAGGGTGATGGCCGATTGAGGTATTCCAACTACACAATCGACAAACAAATACAACCAAAACCAATGTAACACCCTAAAATTTTGCACTTTTTGAAAATAGGTTAAAATTATTTTTTTATATGAATTTTTGTGCTCATGAAATATAGGAAAATAATATTTTTGTTTAAATTAAAATTTAGTGTAGGAAATAGAAACATGTTTGAGCATACATGCCTTTGCATTTGATTTATATGGGTGAGAGATTTTGATCAAAAATAAAATGGTTCCAAATGATTTTGAAAAGGTTTTGAAATAAAAGAAAAAAATATATATATTTTTCTCCTTTTCCTCCTCCTGCCTTCCAACCGAAAAGCTTAGCCAGCTTGCTTCATTGCTCCAGCACGTCACATCCAAGGCTGGTGGCCGGTTCTTTGATCAGCGTTCCCGTCGTCCTAGGGATGGAAACCGAAGTTATCTCTTTCCTTGTTGAAGCTGCCAAATCCCTCTTAGTTTCTTTAAGCCATATTCTTTCTTCCTCTTAATGCATGCATGGTCCATCCCCGCACACCCATCTTCTTGAGGTGTACGTCACGTACATGCAAAAACTTTGCATGATTTCTATAATTAGCTCAAGTGACTTCTTGATAACCAACTTGCACGACACGTATAGATGTGTGTCCTCCTATATTTAGCTTGTCAACGAAGCACGTACAAGATCTGCTCGTGGGAGTTTTGTATATCCTGCTGGACAGCGTATTACCTTGTTTCGTGCACCTCGTGAAGATCATGGACTCTGCCTAATCCACCGCCGTGTTCGTATCTTCTGCGGATTGTGGCGTGCGTGCAACACCCTTGCTCCTATAAAAGCTAAAGCTCGACCTCCGTGCCCTGGTTCCCATGTATGTCGCCATCTTGCCCTAGCTTAGCCCGTGAGCTGTGCCGTTTGGATCTCGTCGATAAGTAGAGACGAAGTCGCCGCTGCTATTGACGACCTTTGCTGCGCTGTGATCCTGCCTTAGTCCATTGACGTGTCCTGCATCAAGGTGAAGAGGCTTCTGGTGCTTGTTGTTCCTCCTCTCTGTCTTGTTCTGCGTTCTTCTTACGTCGCCATCGAATTTGCAGGACGTTGAGCCGTTTCGTTGCATCGCTGACGAATACGACTCCTTGCCGAGCTCCACCGTACTATATCCAAGTTGTCCGCCTCACCAAGCCGCTGCTGGATGCCTCTATGCTGTCGTCGAGTTCTCAACTCACATGCATGCAGCTAGCCATCATCGTCCTTCCCCGAACCATGGCGTGAGTTCACCGTGATCTTATGCCCTCTCCAGTCTCCTTTGTCTTTATGATTTTAATGCAGTAATCTGAGCCGACTGCGTTGCTTTGGTTTGAATCAAACTCCAGCCAAGTTTCGCCATCTGCCTCACGTAAGTTCCTAGCCTACCACTGTTGACGCCGTCGACGGTCTCTCCAAGTCTCCAATCTCCATCAAAGACAAGCTCTGCCGTGAAGGCCGGAAAGACCACCCTGTCGAAGTCCATCCGTTGACATCAGGTCACCAATTAGCCGCTGTCGATCGTTCTTCTGTCTTCATCACGACCAGCCATATATGCAGGATCATGAAAGTTGCCGTTCCTACCTGTTCGATGGTGAGCACATCTCCATGTTTTCCTTCCCCTATGTGCCATCGATCTCCAGAGAACCTAGTTCAAATACCAATCATGGCCATCACCGAGCGCCATGCAAGCTAGCTTGCTTTGCTGACGCATTGTTGCTGTCATGATGACATCACTCATTGGATTATGGCCGTTTTCCTTTAACAAAATAATTCAGCAAATACATGAATACGTTTTTAGTATTTACAGTTTTGCCACTGTTTTCAAACCTCTATATCTTCTTCGTTTTAACTCTGTTTTGATCCATTCAAAATGCGTTAGATTCGTAATTTCGTAAGTTACGCATTAGTGCTACTGTTTGTTCCGTTTGTAGCTTTCAGATTTCTATCTCATATTTAATGCATTATTAGTCCATAGGAAAAACTTGGAAAATTCATATCGTCGCCATTATAGCTCCGTTTTCGGTGAACTTGACGTCTATGTGATCGTAGAAATGATTAGAGTTATTTTATAAACTTTCCTTTCTATTTATTTATGATCAGTGTACTGTTCTAATTTAGTCCTATTGCTTGCTTCGTGTATGATTGCATAGATTGTTTGAGTGGTGTTCTACGACTGTGTCTTGTCGGTGAGTTTTACATTGGCAATCAAGAAGTAAAGATCAAGAGGCGAGATCTACGAAGGTTTGGACTTGAAGAAGGATCTAAGTTTAAGGCAAGTATAGTAGGACCATCCTTGTGTCCTATTCACCATCACACTAAATTTCATATGCACGTGTCCTTTGTCACCTTGTTTAGGATTACCTAGCTTTGATCACTTGTTACCTTGATAAACTGGGTTATTGCATATGGGTAGTGATGCTAGTGCTTCATAACATGATCTTGTAACTTGATTAACGGATTATGCAACAATCTTAAAAGATGACTTTTTAACAACTTGGAATCAAGAGGGTTAAGATGATTGGCTCTTTCCATTCACTTGATGTTCCCTCTCCTTAAGGACTTATCTGTACGTGATCATACGGGATTTCACGTGCCGCTGTGAGGGCTATATGGCTCTGGCTCTAGTTGTTCATAGGACCTTTTCTAGCGACTTAGAGGATCTGCGAGTTGGGTATAGGGCAGCTCCTCCATTATGTGAACTGCCGGGTAGGTTAAGTACCATTCTGGGAGGAGGGTTTCCCTATATCCGATGACCCTGCGGCCCTAGCTTGTTAGACGAACCTATGAGTGGCTTTATAGTGAAACCCTGCCCACTCACCTTGGAAGTGTTAAGAGGTTGGCCGCCTCGGGCAAATGGGAATCACGACTCACAGGTAAAGGGTACACCTCTGCGCAGAGTTAAATCGATATGTCGTCCGTGCCCACGGATAGGGCGGCCCTGAGACATTGCAGAATAGATGACCACTGTTGTTTATGCTTAATGTTAATATTGATGTTAATTGTATTCTTTAATCATGTTTACCTGATCATGTGGTTATGGGAACACTACCTTGATGCTAAATGCTAAAATATGACATACACTAAAAGCTATTGCAGTATAACCGTGTCTACCATTTGAGCCTCATGAACCCCCTGCTATACTTGCGGAGTTCGACATGGACTCACTCTTGCTATTCCTACCACCTCAGGAGAAGTTTAGGCTTGTGATCAACCAGTCAGTTTGGATCCAGTGGAGTGGTGGCAATACCCGAAGATCAGAGTTGTCTATCCGTTGTTTGCTTTCTAAGGTTATCTCTTTTTACTAAGTACGTTAAGCATTATGAATTGATACTACCCCTTATTTGTAGCTATATGTGAGATTTGACTTCTAATACTCACATATGGTGCATATCTGGTTTTGTCCTTAAAATCGGGTATTACAACCAATCTATCTTTTACCTTTGTTCTATTGTCCAGCTCTGTGCTGCCCATGGCTTGATCCAGGCGATCAGGGATGGCATCCTAGGCTCGTCCGTCGACCAAGGGCAACCGGCGACCTCCTCGATCTGACGAGATCCCTCTTAGGCGAGGGCTTCGACGGCTGCTTCGCTAGTTTGCTCGAAAACTAGCCGGCTCTTCGTCACGAAAGCACGTTGATTATCCTTTGCCGGTTTGCTCGTAAACCTCGCCGCTCTTCACCGCGAAAGGTGTTGGTTATCTCCGGCCATCGACGAGCTCTACATCGGCCTATTGATCTCTAGATCGGTTTGTCAGTCACGCTGCGTCGTCGCTGCATTGCAGGTCGCCTAGGGCTACCTCGAGGGCGCCTAAAGCCCACATGTGGTGTGTTTGCCGTCGGATCAATTTCGGCGTCAACATACTTTTTGGCGACTCCGCTGGGGAAGATTGTTTCGGCTTGTGACACCCCAAAATTTCCATTTTGGGTTGTGCGTAGAAGACACTAAATAAAATAAATGATTTCATGAATTTTCTAAAATTTTTCAAGATTTAAATTATGTTGTTTATAATATAAATAGTGAAAAATGTGTTTTCCTCAAATATTTGGAATTTAATTTGATATCTTTGTTGCATTCATGCCGAAAGTATTAATTTTATTATGTGAAAATGATTTATTAAAAATCTCGGTTAGGCTACGGAAATGTTTTATTCTATTTCCAAAATAAAATATATGTTTTGTTTAACAAAAGTTTATTTATTTTTATCTCAATTCAAATTCAAATATATTCTTATTCTAATCTTTATCCATCTCATGCGTTGACACCTTTGGACTTACATGGCCATTAATATTTCCAACATAATTTCCTTCTCCTTTTTCTTCTAGCCATTTTTCTCTTGCACGTGTTTTCTTCCTCAAGCATTGTTTGATCCATCAGGCCACTAGCATTCATCATCACATAATCAGCGTTGCTTTACACTTAAGCATGCACGCATGCAAGAAGCATCGACGCCCACGGCAGAAGCAAATTGATTGTCCACCTTCCTTTGTTCAATTACTCTCCATCACCTCTTCAGCAGTAACTCAAAAGCTGTTTCTTTTGCGGTCATAACTCCAAGCTGCATTTTCTATTCCACCGCCTCATCGTCCTCTCGCCTGCCTTGCCGTGCCTATATATATAGGAGATCACCTGCACTCCTTGCCTTGCATCATTTCTTCACCTCCCCAGCCAGGCAACCATCTCCGCCTCTCGAGCTGCTACGCCGCCGCCAAGTTGCCTTCATCAGCGACGTCTCTCTGCAAAGTCGTCCGGGCACCCCTTGTCCTCGACCCGTGGCTGCATCTCAACAACTTCCAGAACGCCGCTCCGGTGAACGCTGGCCTTCGTCACCGTGGAGCTGCACTTCTTCCTCGTCGCTGCTCATCATCATTTAGCTTCCTGCTTCCACGTCAATCATAGCATCGTCGTTTCATCTTTATACATGGAGCCGCCGGCCGCCGTGCTCTGTTCCGCCGGTAAGGTTTCATCATAGAGTCTTGTCTAAAATTGTTTCAGTTTCTTCCATATGGCTGATCCCATGTTCTTGATTCATGGCGTCTGATCGCTGCGACTGATGTTGTGCTTGCCGGAGCATATCGCCGTTGTGGCGCTGCATTCGACATTCCCAGTGCAGAAGCACCAGGTCGAACTGTGGTGGCCTCCTCAGATCCACCTCTCGCCGTCGTACATCATCTCTGGGTCGTCAATCATCAAGCGCTGGTGAGAAGCATCCTCTTGCCAGCCTTGGTTCCTGTTTTAATTCCACCGAAATTATCAGTCATATGATCAATCTTGGATAGACTAAATAATCCAGCCGATGACATTCATAACTCAATGAAAAGTGCAGAGCGTCTGTTCCTATCCTTGTTTATATATGCATGTGCCCACATATATCAAATTATCTTAAGTTTATTCCTTGATGATGTCACCACCCCACCATGCATGTTGACGCCATATATGTCTTCTTTGCCTTCATAAATATATTCCCAATATTTCTGTTCTATAAATAGTGGGGGCCATGTTCCCTTATTTCTTCAACGTCATTGTCATTTTGCTAGCCAGTCCTTGACATCTAATTTCTAATTCTCTTTTATGTGATTTACTTTATTTATAAATGTTTAGTTTATTTAAAGTATCAATTTTATGATTTAACCCCTAAAATTTCAAAAGCTCTCTATAACCTGTTTTAGTGTGTTTTTGCGCTCACGCGATAGACACATACGTCCTTTATAGCTTGTTTTTATAATGCTTGGTGTATTGTTCTTAGGGGCATTTTCAGGTGTTTCTACTAATTGATTGCTATCAATAAAAGAGGAGCTATGCTAGGATGGTTCAAAAGGAAAAGCTCGAAAGTTGGAGCTAGCAATTGGAGGCAAGTGTAACATGAGTTTCCTTGCTACCTAATAACTTTATAACCACATTCATATGCATGTGTCTAATATGATGCTAAGGACTTTCCTAGTACTCTTGAAACCCTGTACTCCTTGTTTACCCCGGGTTTATGCATATGGTTAGTTTTGCTTAGCTTGCAATCACCAAATCTTATAATGTTAATCTTGATTAATGACTTATGGAATCAATGGTTAAAGTGATGCTTTTGAGCAACGTGGTCAGCGGGGGCTAGAGCATTGGGCCTTGTTGGGTGCTCTAGTCTGCCCTCCGTAAGGACTTAATCTTAAAGCGGCAACCCAGGGACTTCCGTACAACCTTGAGAATCAAAGTGGGCACGATCTTAGTCTTATAGCTAGTTTTCTCTAGCTTGTTAGTAGTTACCGAATTCTTTCGGCGCAAGAGGGGGGCCTAGGTTGCAGAATGGCTCCTTGCCCGTCAAGATGTGTCTTTGGGCTGCGGTCACATGGTGTGCCAGTCTTGAAGGGGGGCTCCATTCGCCTAGCTGCTGAAACCTCGCGGCTACTAACTGGTTAGGGTAATTAGTGAAAGGCTTCGTACTGAGACCCTGCCTACTCACCTTGGAAGTGTTAGGGGGTCGACGGGCCCCTAGGCAAATGGGAATCACGACTCAAGGTGAAAGTGTACACTTCTGTGCAGAGTTTGATCAAACTGATATATCAGTCGTGCTCACGGACACGAGCGGCCTGGGTCCTTTTCGAGATAGATGGTTTGATGGATGGTTTGGGTTATGAATAATCTTGATGATAATTAATTACTTTAACGTGGGAGGAGCCCTAAGCATACCTTTGCAATTTAGGCTTAATAAGTAAAATATAAGCAACTAAAAATGCTTACCGCAGTTCAATCGTGTCTAGCCTTTTGAGCCTTGCATCCCTCATGTTATACTTGCTGAGCATGGTGAGCTGACGCTTGTTGTTATCATCAATAAAAATCTCGGATGGGTACCGAGATGGTGGATCAAAGTGGCGCAGCGAAAGCGTGGTGGGTTTTTCCAAAGGAGTTATGTGAGTACTAGGCGAGTGCTCCCCAGTCAACCGTCCTGTGGAGTATGGAGACCCGAAGATAGAGGATTATGAATAGTTTCCGTTGTACTATGATAATTACCATTTTTGTTACTATATGTGTCGTGTGGATATCCAGGGCACACATATAGTTAGCGCTTGGTATTCTTTGGAAAACCAGGTGCTACACGGCTCTACTTTGCAGCCGAGCCTATCTGCTCTAGCTATATTCATAATTAATCTATAGTATTTGTTTTACGTGATCGCCAGATATCTTGCGTCAAGGCTAACGACAAATCGGGCTCTAAGACCGATTGCTTTGTCAAGGTGTTTGTCGCGCCTGCTGGAATCCGGATCGTTGACAACAGTTCTATCTTTGAGCCAGAGATCGTGTCAGCTACGATTTACTACCTCTCTGTGCTCCGGTTACGTGCTAGATCGAAGATTCGTTTGGTCATAAGACGGAGAGCTACACGACAAATCGGCCCCTAAGACCGATTGTGTTTGTGTACTTGCCACTTCTTCCATTGAATTGAATACAGATATTTGCTTCACTACACGGTTTTAAAGCAAAACAATCTGGTGGAGTACGTACTAGTTGGAAGGATACAGTGTTGTGCTGAGAAAATTAGCTTATTATATTCTACACTAATCATAAAAGAAAGCTCTTCAAAGACATATCACGTGGAGCCTATTTGAAGATCAGAGCTGCATTTTACTGCTCCGGAATAGGTGTACTTCTGAACTTCAAGAAAATTGCAAGCTAACTCTCGCTGAAGATATATGTATATATGGAGGAGCATCAATATTCTACAACACACCAGTACTACAATTACTTCAAACCCGAGGTACAACTTGTAAATACATGTCATGAATTTTATAATTATTTTACAAGTGATATAAATTGCTATGTTGGTGTTGCTAGTGATGATGATACTAGATATGTTACATCGGCTAATTCTTCTAATTACATATATCATGATCAAGAGCCGATGTTTGTTGAAAATTCTTTTAGTTTCGATTCTTCTAGCAACATTCAACATGAGAATTCTTATTCATCGGCTGTAAATTTGCAATATGTGGTTCTAACAATGCAAGTTATTTAGCCAATTACTCTCAAAGTTCAGCACCTTATGCCAATGCTCTAATTCATAATTCGGCTTCATGTGACTCTAGCCGAATCAATGAAAATTCAGCAAGGTGTGTTAAGAATACTCCTTACAATTCGGCTTCACATATTATTACTAACTCAAACCGAATTAGTAAGAATTCAGCAAAGTGTGAGAAAGACATTACTTGTGATTCAGCTTCATATGCTACTTGTAGCTCTAGCCGAATTGAAGAAGATTTACTCCACGTTAGACATCCATGTGGCTCCTCTAAATGGCAGGTACCTACTTATCACAGGCCATATATGTTAGCTATGGATTATGTCAAATCTCCTAGTCGATGGCGGGTACCTAAGTTTGAAAAATTCAGTGGTGAAGATGATAAAACCACTATGGTACATACTTCTACATATCTCTTGCAGTTGGCTCTTGCACGTGCCGGTGATGAAGATTATATGAGAATACGAAATTTCCCTTTATCCCTTACTGGCATTGCTTTTACATGGTTCACATCTTTACCCAAACTTGTCGTTTGGTCATGGTCAAGATTAAAGGAGCTATTCTATGAACATTTTGGTATGTTTAAAAGCAAAAGGCCGATTACAATTGAGTCATCGGCCAAAAGTGGATTGCTAGTAGGCACTCAAAAGACAAGTCATGAAAAGCGTGAAAAGCGTCAGAAGCCAGCTAGACTTGACTTCTCAGGAGCTAATGGAGTCTTGAGTTTATCTAGTGATTACTACATCATTAGTGAAGATCAAGCTCCTGCGAAAGGAAGGTTGCCTGCTTGCTCCAAGTTGGCTAAGCCGACTATACAGTCGGCTAGGCCGACTACCTCCTCTGAGCCAGCTAGGCTGACCATCTCTGCTGACCTCGAGTCGGCTAAGGCGACTCCACCTGCTGCTAGTGCCCAAATCAGCCTGGCCGATTTCCAGTTGGCTAAGCCAACCTCTTTGGTTCCTGCAGCCGTCGGTACGTCCGTGGATGATGTGGCACCCATTGTTGATCGTCCCTTGGAGAAGGAAAACAAAATCATTCAAATCAAGGATATACATCTCTCCAACATGATCAACAAGGTACAAAATACGAGATATTTTGCTCAAATTCCAATCTGGTCAAACTATTTCGATTTACGCATCTATTAGAAACATAATTGCAAATAGTTGTAAAAGACCAATTAGGAATGGCATTATATTTGTTGAAGATAAGATAAATTCAGATTCTATCGGCCAACAAATTGTGCCATACGGTAAGGCCGATAGTGTTGGTTTATCAAAGTTGAAGCTTTCGAATTAGTTGCAAAGGTGTGGCCGAATGGATTGATGATAAATTTGATCCCTTCGTTTGCCTAGCTTTGAAGCCAACTCCACAAAAGAATCGGCTCAAGAAATCAAAGTATACCTTTGACTTTAATTTTTGTGATCATGTCTTTGATATTTTGCTCAAAAATAATTTTATTAGAATCATTGATCACAATGCTTTGCCATCAATTCAAAACTCAGAAGAGCTTACATATTGCAAGTGGCATAATTCCTATGATCATAATACTTGTAATTGCAATATTTTTCATCGTGTAATCCAATCGGCCATTGACAAAGGACGATTGACATTTTTTGAAGCTCAACAAATAGACCAATTGGATTCAATTGGTCTTGATGGCGAACAGGTTTCAAATTGGCTTGAAATAGCCGATTCAATCAAAGCTCAAGGCTCAAGTGCCCAAGAGAGAGATGAAAAGCCCTCAAGTGAAGACAAGGTTGATGTCCGCGAAATGCAAAGTGAACATATTTCAAAGGATAGCAATGTCGCTACAATTTCAGAAAACACTGGGGGGCAGGCGAAATCTTTCCAACTGTTGGGGTGTGGTCGGAAGTGATCCACCCCCTCTAGCCTGTGCGCCGCCGAAGCCAATAGCGGAAGTCAATTACAGCTTCCGCCCGGCAAGAATCAGAAAGAATGACGAAAGTGAAATAACACTTTCGTCGTTTCCTTATGTCGGAAGCAATGACGAAAGTGAAATAGCACTTTCGTCATTCTTTATGTCGGAAGCAATGGCGAAAGTGAAATAACACTTTCGTCGTTTCCTTATGTCGGAAGCAATGACGAAAGTGAAATAGCACTTTCGTCATTCTTTATGTCGGAAGCAATGGCGAAAGTGAAATAGCACTTTCGTCATTCTTTATGTCGGAAGCAATGTCGAAAGTGAAATAGCACTTTCGTCATTCTTTATATCGGAAGCAGTAGCGAAAGCAATGGCGAAAGTGAAATAACACTTTCGTCGTTTCCTTATGTCAGAAGCAATGACGAAAGTGAAATAGCACTTTCGTCATTCTTTATGTCGGAAGCAATGACGAAAGTGAAATAGCACTTTCGTCATTTCCTTATGTCGGAAGCAACGTCGAAAGTGAAATAGCACTTTCATCATTCTTTATGTCGGAAGCAAAAAGTAGCGAAAGTGAGTTGCCACTTTCGCCATTTCTTGAGTCGAAAGAAAGGCGAAAGTGAGTTGTCACTTTCGCCCGGTTCTTAAGTCGGAAGCAAAGGCGAAAGTGAGTTGTCACTTTCGCCGTTTCTTCCGATTGTCGCGTTAAGTTGGCCAGGTCGAAAGCAGAAGCGAAAGTGAATCTCAGCTTTTGACCTTGTCTCCGCTTTCGGATTTTCTTCATCTAATTTCATCTTGTTCAGTTGTGATGCTAACTTGAGACAGGTGGGTCCCCGAACGTGACTGGCAGTCGGTGGGCCGAACTTCATGGGCCAATTTGGGCTGATCTGGGCCTTGAAAGGCGGTCACGAAGGTCGGTTTGGGAGGAAGAAGATGATTCTACCCTTCATAGGAGCAAAGATAGAAGTCCTGGGTCAGGGGTATTTTGGTCATGTAAAGTCTACGGACTAGTATAAATAGACCCCCAGGAGCATTTTGTAAACGGACCGAGGCTAGAATGGAATAAAGCTGTTTGTTTCATTTCGCTGTAAGCATTCATTGTTTACTTTCGCTTTTACATTCGTTCTAGCTTTCGGTTTACTTCTGCTAGTGTTCGGTCGTTGGAGCGAACACCAACACCAACTAGAGCAAAAGTCGATTGATCCTATTGAGCAAGAAAAATCGGCTGAGGATCCTTCTTTAGAGCATATCTATCAAGATGGAGAAAGGAAGAAAGATGCTCACAATGCTAATGGAGGCAAAGCTCACTACAAGCAAAAAGATAGAAGACCGAAGCTTTGCTTCAAAGAGCTTCTAGCTAAATATGAGAAGATAAGCAAAGCAAACATGGCCAATAAATCAAAGAAGGTCCAGCCATCAAGATTGCCTCCAAAGCACAAGTCTCAAGGGAGGAATTGGCAAGGGAATAGATCTCACGCAGCAGCAACATATTCTCCTTTTGAGCAGCCAATTCCCATGTCTTATGGATCACAGCCCGCATGCTTTCATTCTTATTCATCTTGGGGCTGGTTTGATAAAGAGGCACATGTTCCATCATATTTCAAGCCACAATATATAGAATATGCAGCTCCTAGATATTCGAGAAACCATCATCTTATAATGATTGATTTGATCAAAATTGGTCCGGTGCTCAGCCAAATAAGAAAGCGGTAAAACAAGTTTACTGTGTGAAATATGATGGCCGGAAAAAGAAGAGTTCAGATTTGAATGCAACAATTGAAAAGCCGATTACATTGCTGAAAAATCCGGCTATAGGTGGCAAAGAAGTGAGAAAATCATCTATTGATGTTGTAGGTGTCCAATCTGAACAAAAGAAGATGGAAGTGCCTAAAAACAAGAAGGAAGTGCCGCTGTCCAAAACAGAAATAAAATTGAGACCCTCAATTGGTTTACCAAAGTGGCAAGAAAACAAGTGGCACAAGCTTAGCACAGAGAAACTGAAAGAAAGAGGCTTAGCATGGGTCCCCAAAAGAAGTATTCAAGCTCATAAAGATGATGTTCATGCAAGCGGTGCAACAAATACAAAGGAGAGAAGGAGATTTAAGAAACAATTGCCAAGTTGGAGGTTTTCACCGAATCATCAAAATTATTTGTCATGGGATCATCCATATTCTCTGCCAATGCATATATCGAATTCATCCCTAGGTATGCATGGTTATCCCTCATCTCTTTATTTTCATCCTTGGTATGGATCTTTATATTGTAGTGGGTTCCAAAATTATTTTGCCTATCAATGACTTTCTATGTCAAGAGCTGAAATAGTTTATTTCGGTTCTACGTATTTTGTGGATGAATTCATATGGCCGATATACTTTGTTATCGCCCTATAGCATTTGCAATCATCGTGCTATGAGAAGACCCTCTGCGAGATTTACCTTGATCACTTTGAGGCATGGGGGGCATGATACAAATCGGTTGATAACTTGATTACTATTTTTAGTACAAAGTTAAAGCCGATTTTTAATAAATTTATTAAAATTAGCCGATTATATATGTGCATGCTTTAATCGTGGCCAGTACTTTCTTAATGAAATTGGACCATTAGATATGTTATAATCATGTTTTCTAGTTACATATACATGCATCGGTTGATTGTTGCACAAGCATCAAAATGTATTAATCGGCTGGTGCTACAAGCACGCATCTCATGGACTTTCTGGCTGATTTGCTATTGGATTCGGCTTCCGAGGTGCTCTGTACTAGCATCCATTCGTGACCAGCTTATTCCAGTATTGCATGATGGAGTCATTGTGTGAGAAGAGGAGAATTGTATGTGGCTGTTACTGTCCACAACGTTCAATAACAGCAAGGCTGATTTCTTGTATCGGCTTAGTAAAGTTGGATAAAAAAAAAAACTCTTCGGCACCAAACCGAGGCAATCAGAGATTGGAACTTGACAGCCAACGAAGTGAAGAATTCCAGTGAGGTGGTTCGATTACAACTGGCGTTTGACTGAATTCTAATCAGAATGCCAAGCAAAGGCTGATTTGATGAATCGGCCTATCGCCTTTGGAACATCAGCCGATACATGTATGGTCTCTAGAACATCATGGCCGATGTATACATCGGCTGCTAGCAACATGCATGCATCGGATGATAGCTATACATGCATCAAAATGGGTTAATCGGCTCTGATTATTTTAGGCACAAAATAATATGGCCATATTTTATTTTATCCAAAGAATAAATTAGTCGATTACATATATGCATACTTTAATCGTGGCCTCTATTTTGTTATTCAAAACTGGCCGATTAATGCAGCCAAGATGTTTGATATGTGTGCGGTGTCTGGTAAAATCTGTTATACAAGGATGCTTGTTCATAAGAAGTCGAATTACAAGGAAGCTTATAACTAGAGCTGCGCATATGTACATGGGCTGAGGAATGCTAGTATTAAAAGGCAGAAATCAGTTGACCTAAAGGAGGTGTATGAAACGTACATATATATAGTGGTGTCTTGATGGAGGTCTAAACACAGGAAGCTGTGCAGCCTTGAACTACAAGCATCAGGTGGGAGTCATAGCATATTTTGATATAGATGCCTTGCTATCATCGGATATTTTGTCGAATCCTAGATTCGGCATATTTTAGAGAGTAGTAAAGCTATCACGTTGGCTCGATATGCGTCCAGGTCGGTGGCGGATGGTGTATTTTCATATATATTAAAAAGAAGACCGACTGATGCTCAAAGAACTGCAGATATACATACGGTGGCTGGCCGATGTATACATCGTCCTTAGATCCCGCATAGCCGATGAGTTGGACATCATCGCTGTTTGGTACTTTATGTTTTCAGGCTCATATAAATCTCACCTGAAAACGAGAGGGTCATGTGTTGACACTCAAATTTGGCCATACCAATTTTAATTGGACTGCTGGCCGATTATTTAAGTGCACAAGCTTTCTCGGCTCATTCAGTTGGACATGATGTATTGGTGATAGTTGTAGAGTCCCATGAACTGTTGAGCAATGACCATGCCAAGAGCTTAGGGCTATGCCGAGGGCCTAGCTATCTAACGTGTAAAGAAGCAAGGAAATGAAGCTAGCACCACTACGCCACCAGCCAACTATAGGGGCGGCTGCATGGCCACTGTAGGGGCGGTTGGCCCAGCCGCCCCTACGCCTCCGTACTTACAGGGCGGTTCGTGTTGAACCGCCCTTATAGTGCATTTTTTAAAAAAAAAACCGAAAAAACTCCGAAAATAATAGAAAAAAAAAATTTAAACCCGGGAAGGGCCCCCACCAGTCAACCATCATGCCATTTTATTCACACCATATTTTCTCGAGCATTTTTCAGACTTTGCATCACCCGAGATTCGAACCCACAACCACCCTGGATTCGAACCCATGACCACCCGGGATTCGAACCCACGACCTCACGCTCACGCGGTTCCTCCCTTTACCACTGCACTACACCATCACATGTGTCTCTATATAGTTTTAGTTCTCCACATATTGTACCCAACCGAAAGTAATTTGCTTATTTAAGGCCCCAAATGATATCAAATCAAAAAGTCGTCAACTACAAACTTTCATATCTTTTCGAGATTTACACTTTCTGTTTAGAAAGATTTTTCATCCGAGGTCATTTATAAAATTTGAATTTCAAATTTGAGAAACTAAAACGTAGGTTTCGCATGACTAGATGAAGTCAAATAAAAAAGTTTTCAGCTACAAAGTTTCATAACTTTTTGAGATGTACAAACTTCATATAGAAAGTTTTTCCATCCGACATCGTTTATAAAATTTGAATTTTAAATTTGAGAAACTAAAACGTAGGTTTCGCATGACAAGATGAAGTTAAATCAAAAAGTTATCAACTACAAAGTTTCATAACTTTTTGAGATTTACAAACTTCATATAGAAAGTTTTTACATCCGACATCGTTTACAAAATTTGAAATTTTTTAAAACCACTTATACACCTACTGACCACTTTGTAGGGGCGGCTCAATCACCAGCCGCCCTTTCCGTAAGCGGCTGGTGATTGAGCCGCCCTTATAGTGACCACGACCACCGTTTAGGGCGGCTGGTGATTGAGCCGTCCTTACAGTGAAAGGGGAAGCGCTCCCGTAGTGTTTTTTTTACGTAGTACACAGAAATCAAGGTGGCCGTACGCCGCAATGATATGTGACAACGTATGCGTTTGGGGCTCTAGCATATGTGTACGTCATTGTTTGGATACTGGCTAGCTGGGCGGTGTCCTGTTCGTCTACGAGGTTGTGCTCGTACCTGTGCCCGGCAAGGTAGGAACCTAGTTGTGTTCACCCAGGTGCCTTGACGGTTGAGCCGAACGGTGTTGTTCGGTTATTCTAATTCCTATACCGGAAAGACCAGCCGTCCTATAAATATGAGGGTGACGGCTGATTGAGGTATTCCAACTACACAATCGACAAACAAATACAACCAAAACCAATCTATCTTTTACCTTTGCTCTATTCTCCAGCTGTGCTGCCCATGGCTTGATCCAGACGATCAAGGATGGCGTCCTAGGCTCGTCGTCGACCTAGGGCAACCGACGACCTCCTCGATCTGACGAGATCCCTCTCAAGCGAGGGCTTCAACGGCTCCTTTGCTAGTTTGCTCGGAAACTAGCCGGCTCTTCGTCACGAAAGCACGTTGATTATCCTTTGCCGGTTTGCTCGTAAACCTCGCCGCTCTTCACCGCGAAAAGTGTTGGTTATCTCCGGCCGTTGACGAGCTCTACATCGGCCTATTGATCTCTAGATCGGTTTGCCGGTCACGCTACATCGTCGCTGCGTTGCAGGTCGCCTAGGGCTACCTCGAGGGCGCCTAAAGCCCACGTGTGGTGTGTTTGCCGTCGGATCAATTTCGGCGTCGACAATGTAGTATGCTACTCTCCTTATATTCTTGATTTCTTTCTATTCTTCTTGTATGGGAAATTTCTGAGGTAAATCATGCAGTGTGTATGCTAGAGTGAAAGGGAAATCATGGTCTGATGCATGATTGAACTAGTGCTGGCTAGATGTCTTAAGTATGCAGCTCTATACTTCTACAGTTCAATCATAGTTCTTTTTCTTCTTTGATATGGTGAACTGTAGATTTAGGTTGTAAATACTCGGATTTCCATGAGCGCTACAAGCAGCATGAGCACTACAAGCAGCAGCTTAGACTGCTTATTCTTATTCTTTCTAATGTACTCATGGGTGCCAATTTGTGGATGCTTGCGCAAATTGAACTATATAAATTGTCCCATAACTTCAAAAAGGAAAAGTGATGTATATTAGAATATTGACACCATGCAATTTCACCTGCTTATGTATCCGGTTCATCCGTAGTCACTGAAAATGCTCCTTTCTAGTGCTATTGAGTTTGCAGAGGTTAGCTTCTAGGTTGAAATGAGTACTACACGGTGAACTTAGTACCATTTTTCAAGCACTATGGAGATTGATTACGTATTTTCAGTCATCTTTGGTTGATGTGCTTGATAGAAGCATGCATATGCCTACATTTGATTATTTTCACATGTTTCAGGTAATTAGGTATATGTGCCAACTGTCACCTCAGATTTGTCCAGGTGCTGCTGGCATCTCCTAAAAGCCCTCACTTAAATGATAAATATTTTGAATAGCTGGTAAGTTTTTGTCTGATATCTTGCCTTACATCACTGATAATTGTTATTACATTCTTCTCATGAGCTGCTTGTTACTACTAGCTGTTTAATTGGTCTATATAAAATTTGTTACTACTGATATAACCCTTGTCTCCATCTTTCAAAGTTCATCTGCCAAATGTAAACATATTTGAACACTGTCATATCCAAGTGTTGACTCCTATAAGAAACAAGATGCTTGTTTAATCTATCTGCCTCCATATGAAATCAGCTGTTGTATATGTGTTAGTTATGGAGTTGCAGCTTGCCTTTTCACTGCATGAGTGTTTGTGCAGGTGGCTGCATATAACGTGTGTGCTTGTGCTGAAGTGGTGGCTGCATACCGCCATCAAATAGCAGCTAGCTAGTACTTGCAAACTACCTACTCAAGGATCAAGGCATGTTGATTTCTTGGTGTCAGATAGAAGCTAAGCAACCTGTAGTTCTGTTCGGAGGTACATATGCCATCAAAAGTGTAGGTTATGAGTTAGCAATTTTAACTTGTGCTGCTTGTTAGGAGTTAGAGCATCTTCAAGAGTTTGCCAAATTAATTTTTTATCCATAAAAATTTGGCAAAACATAAAAAACATCCTCCAACAGTTTGGCATCCAACTTGTCAAATTTTAGCAAGTTGCCAAATTCCACCCCTCCACGCGCATATATGCGCGCGCGCGGAGGGTTTCCATCGAGTTGCCATCGCGCATGCAACCACTTGTTTGCTGTCATGCAACCACTAGCTAGTTGATCGGTTGCAAATGAGTCTACTATTTTAATTTTTGCCAAACTTAAATGGCAAACTATTGGAGATGCTACAATATTTTACTTGCCATATGTTTTAGACACTTGTCAAATCATAAGATTTGGCAAGTGAGTTTTAGCAAACTCTTGGAGATGCTTTGTAATTTGTACTGCCTGTTAGGTACCTAAGTAGAAGGCTAATTGGAGGCACCAACTATTAGTCATCTTTGTATTTACGAACATATATCTTTGTATTTATGAACAACTTCAATGATCTAAGATTATTGTACTGTGTGGATGAATGATCAAATGACATGTAGATCACTGATGAATTATTAAACGACTCAATGATGTTCTAAGATTATTGTACTGTGTGGATGAATGATCAAATGAGATAAAGACCAATGCATGATTAAAAGACATGTAGATCACTAATCTAGATGGTTAAATTATGGATTATGAATATGCTGATTTGGCTTTTCCCCGACGGCTGGTAACCGACGGGAAAAGATTCTGGGTGTATCCTAACGGGTTCATAACCGACGGGAAGATTCAGGTCTCTCCGATGGTAGATAACCGACGGAAAGTTTCAGATCTCTCCCGACGGTAGGTGACCGATAGGAAAACTTTCCCTGACGGTAACGAGAAAACCTACGAGGAAAACTTTCCATGACGGCTCTAACCGTCGGGGACTAATCCCTAACGGTGTACCGTCAGGGAAACATGACTTTCCGTGTCGTTTTTCTCCTGACGGCTCATCCCCCCGGTTGTCGTCACGGATAACCTTCCCTGACGGGTTTAGCAACCATAGCGCGACACGTGGCCTAATCACAAAACACCACGTGGTCCCATAAAAAACTGACACGTGACAGTCTAGGCCAGCAACATGTGGCAGTCCATTCATCTGCCACGTGGTAGTCCACGTCATCCGCCACGTGGCAGTCCACATCATTCGCCACGTGGCAGTCCACGTCAACAGCCACATGTCTATCCATGTCCGCTGCCACGTGGCAGTAAACGTCAGCTGCCGCCATGGCAAACGGCGTTTGGCAGCCTAACGGAGTGCCATGTTATGACGAAAATAGGGCCACATCAGTGACGAAAATAGTCATTTCGCCACCGTGGTCAATCAATGATGCTAATTCCATGACGAAATGATTTTCGTCACAAGTTTGTCACAAAACACCTTCGGTGACGAGTTTGGAGCCTTCCGTGATGAAAGTAGAGCGTCATTAATGAGTTGTGCGCGCAAGACAAGCGTTGGCAGAGAAGTAGGGGGCACGCGATGTTCAACAACGAGGTATGTCGAGCTCATTTGGTTGGAAAAGACGACATGCCGTTCGTCCGGAGTGAGGTAAAGGCGGGGTCATGGTCGCCATAGCCCGTGACAGGCTCGCGCGATCGGCTTCGACCACGGCCCGGTTAGGCAAGCGCGCCTTGAGCACGTGGGGACAAGGCAAGCATGGTTTTAGAGAAGAAAAGAAAGATGAGCGAATATTTGTTTTTCACTAATCAGTGGCATTTTTTTAGATAATGGATAAGCATATCCGGCCTCTACATCCGAGGATGTACACAGCCAATTATTACAAGGTTTTTCAAATAAACAAAGAGAGAAAGCCAAGGTCTTATAGAACGACCCGGACGCTAATTCAAACAATATAAGTGTTTCCATTCTTTATTGGAAAACTCTAGAGCAATTACTTCTAACTTCTTGCTCATCGTGGAGAGTGCATCCTTGGCTGTCCCATCATGCTGCAGCTGTGCCCATGAGCGCAACCAGTATGCTCCTCTGAAAATGACTTGCATAATAGAGTTATAATTCATTTGATTAAAGATAACATCATTACGGCATCTCCAGATAGCCCAGCACATTGCAGCCACCCCCACCCAAATCAATTTTCTAATCTTTTTATATTGATTAGTAAGCCAACTCCCAAATATGTGGTTGATTGAACTAGGTGGGGTTAGCTTAGTAGCAAAGAAGATAATCCTCCAAATCATTTTGGTAAGGGGGCAATCTAGGAATAAATGTTGGATATTTTCATTCCCATTGCGTGAGATACATTTCGACTCCTTTCCAATTTTTCTTAGCAAGGTTGTCTTTAGTTAAAACGACACCCTTTTGTAAGAACCAAAGAAAGATTTTGATTTTTAGAGGTATTTTTAACTTCCAAATCATCCTATGATGAAATGGTGGGTGTGTATTTATCGATATTGATACATGGAACGGACTGAAAATAACCCGATTTGGTTAAAGTCCAACGAAAATGATCGTTCACGCTTCCAATTCAACATTGGAGATTTATGCTACTAAGCTCCGCCATTCGAAAATTTATTATCCACGAGCCCTTCTAAAAGAAATGTTTAGGGGTCCGGTATTCATCACTTTTGAGACCGTTGCATGTGGGTCTCGTACTATATTAAATATGTTGGGAATACGCCTAGAGGTAATCATAGAGATGATGATATTCTCCGCTGTATCCATGATATGTAATGTGTCCATTGAATATCCATTAAAGACAACTTGTATTGATTGGCAATTATATGAATTGTTTGTGGAACTCTTTTACTTGTATGGTTATTCTATATTTGTCCATGGTCAGAGTTCATGTGAGGACACACATGAATACTAGACTAGCACATGTATTAGTTGATGACTATGTTTCACAAGTCATGGACATGGGGATGTCGAACTAATAATGTGGGCACATGTATGACATGTAGGCTGGACCGACCCAACATGAGATTGTCTCTATACACATCCTATACGTTATGTCCTTCGACCTGAGATTGTTGTATGTGCTCGAGATGTGTATCGACTTGCTTAGGGACTGACAAACGCTACTCCGTTACTGGGTAGTTATAAAGGACGCCTTCGGGTTTGTCGAGAAGCATGCTATGAGACATAGACAATCAAGATGGGACTTGCCCCTCTCTGATGAGAGTGATATCACTGGATCACTCAAGTGATTGGATCAACAAATGCATGGCCGTGCTTGGGTTAAGTGTTAACCCACGAGTTGAACCAAATATCATGAGGCAAGGGAGTAACATGTATGTGGTCGTGGTGGTTAAATCCGATATGATCATTTGCGTGCACATAGGAGTTGTCACGCCTTGCTAGAGGCCGTTGTCGGCTATTGGGCGAATAGGAGTATTCGGCCCATGTCTATGTGTACGTGAACCCATAGGGTCGCACGCTTAAGGGGTGGAAGCCTAATTCGGTTAGTTGGACCCGAATTAGACAATGCTTAGGGTTTCTAATGGGCCTCCAACTCGGGAGCACATGAGAGACGCCTATATAAGTAGAGGGGAGGGCGCGCGCCGAGACCTAATCCACGTCCTTTGGCTGCCGCCGTCACCCTCCACGCTCTCGCCTTCGCTCCTCACGGACCTAGCGGTCCGGAGGCGCGCCGCTTCTTCCCCGTACGTGTGGGACACCTCGGGAGGTGCTGCATCCGGAGCACGAGGACGAACCACAAGTGGTGGGAGGAGTTCTTCGGATGACCACGCAACCGCACGGGGCACTTGCCGCGACGCGTTCGACTACATCGAGTCGTCTTCCGCCGCATCTCGCGTCTAGTGGTAATCCCGTAACTGTAACTAGTAGTAGATCTGGTTTATGAGTAGAAAAGTTTTGTTTTCCTCGGCTAGCGTAGCACCCTCATAACCCTTCAAAATAAGGATGGATATTTAACTTTCAATGGCTTATTGCCTACCCATATATTATCCCAAAACCTAGTATTAGTTCCATCCTTAATATTGAAGGAACCGTTAACTAGTACCTCATCTTTGATCTGCATGAGGCCTCTCCAAAAATGAGAGTCATTGGGTTTGGCTGTCACTTGAGTAAGGCTTTTGGAGTTTAGGTATTTATTTCTTAGCATAGATTGCCACATGCCTTCTGTGTTTAAAAGATTAACCAACCATTTGGCTAGAAGGCATTTATTTTGCAGATGCAAATTAAGGATACCTAATCCTCCTTGGTCCTTGGGACGGCACATGATATCCCATTTGGCAAGTCGGTATCTGTATTTATCAGAGGAACCTTGCCAGAAGAACCTAGATCTATAAAAATCCAGCCTCTTAAGTACTCCCTTGGGTATCTCAAAGAAAGACATCGTATATATGGGTAGGCTACTTAGAACAGAGTTCAACGGAACTAGTCTTCCCCCATAAGACAGGTATTTTGCTTTCCAAAGAAGAGAGCTTCTTCTTAAAACGGTCTTCTACCTTGCTCCATTCGGAAATTAAGGAGTTTTAAATCGTGGTGCATGGAAATCCCTAAATATCTGAAAGGATATTCCCCGTGTTACAACCAAAGAGGTCGGTGTAGAAATTTTCCATCTCTTTGGCTGCACCATAGAAAGATTTCACTCTTGTGAAAATTGATCTTTAATCCGATAAGCTTGTTCAAAAGCGCAAAGCGCAGTTTGGATTCGTGCTTGCTCTGGATCGTGATCTAAAAAGATAACGAGTGTCATCTGCATATTGTAAAATGGATAAACCATCATCTATAAGATGGGGAACGACACCTCTTATTTGACCATCGGCTTTTGCTCTGTCAATAAGAAGAGCAAGCATATCTGCAACGATGTTAAATAAAACGGGTGACATAGTGTCTCCCCGTTGCGAGACCCCGTTTGCTTTGGAAGTAGGGTCCTACATCATCATTAACTTTGACACCTACACTTCCCCCCTCGTCACCATTGCTTCAATCCAAATACACCACTTTGGTGAAAAACCTTTCATACGTAGCGTTTGCTTGGAGGAAAGATCACTTCACCTTGTCGTATGCCTTTTCAAAATCGATTTTGAAAATGACACCGTACATTTTTTTGGTGTGAAGTTCATGGATGGTCTCGTGTAAGATAATGACCCCTTTCATAATATTACGGCTGTGAAAAAGCCGTTTGTGTTGGTCTCACCACGTTTTAGCTACTAAATTAAGCCTATTTGTGCCCACTTTAGTGAATAATTTAAAACTCACATTTAGAACACAAATCGGCCTATATTGCTTGGATTGTAGTGGCATTATCAATCTTTGGAATTAAGGTGATGATGCCAAAATTCAGGCTATAGAGATCAAGAGTCTCTCTATGTAATTCCTCAAATAAGGGTAAAAGATCACCCTTGATAACTTCCCAAAAGACCCGATAGAATTCCAGGGAAAACCATCCGGGCACAGAGCTTTATTATGCTCCATTTGGAAGACCGCTTCCTTCACTTATGATTCGTGAACGGGCTTATGAGGATATCATTTTCCTCTGGCGATACCTGTGGAACATCCAGGTTTTGCTCTTCAAACAGGGAAATGTCGAGAGCTTCTGGTTGGCCAAATAGATCCTTGTAATAAGTCGTGATATGACTTTTGAGGTTGTTATCACCTGTGACAACACCTTGATCACTTTCAAGTTTAAAAATGTGTTGTTTACGGTGTTTTCCATTGGCAACCAGATGAAAGAACCGGGTATTAGCATCCCCTTGTAATAGGGTTTTAACCTTGGCTCTCTCATACCACTTTAGTTCCTCTTCTCTCAAGAGATTAACCAGACGTTCTTTAAGATAGTGTTTCAAATTAATCTCTTGATCCAATAAAGGAGTGGTTTCAGCTCTCTATTAAGATCATCTAGGAGAGCTAGCGAGTTTTTTTCTTTTCGATAAGACCTGCGGTGTGTTTAGCCCAACCCCTTAGATATTGTCGGTCTGCGGATCTTAAACTCGCCAACGTTCAAGGGGGTGGATCCATTGCATGGAGAATTCCAAATATTTGCAACCATACCATAGAATCCACTAATCGGTGGCATGGTGGGTAATTTCGGCCAACTCTCTAGATCCACGAAAAATCCATAGATCTTGCCCCAGAATAAAGTTTTTTAGCTGAACATGATCTAAAGCACCAAGATGTCGGGAGTGAGTCGACTCACTTAGCTAGGTGACTCAATGTGGCACTACACCTAGCCATCCGGGTTCAAATTCCGTCGGGAGCGAATTTGGGTGCCTATTTTTAAAAAAAAAAACAGTCTTTTCTTGTCAAAAAAAAGCATCAAGATGTCCCAAACATCTTCTTAATAAATTATATTTCTGATTTTTTTAATGAACTAAGATGTCGGTTTCACACCTTCACCTTCAAACCAATTAAAACCATCGCATTAGGCCTCTCAAATTTGAGAATTCACCTAATATAACATTTGTTCTTTAGTAAATATATACCATAAAAACTAAGAATTCCCCATGCGTTGTTGCGGTACGAAGAGGAATAAAAATATATTAGAATGGTGAACTAATATGGTGAACATATTACATGTGAAGATAAATTATTAGTGGCAAATTATAGTGGATTGCTGAGGTAGACACATTACATGTTAAGGGAAATTGATAGTGAAGTTGATAGTGGGTTCTTGAGTGGACTTTGTTGCATATCGAGAAAAATAGATAGTGATGTTTGTCTATAAAAAAGTTAGGGATTTGCTAAATCCCAAAAAAATCTAGGCGATGTTGGCGGAACATCGCCGTAACGAGCACCAGATCATCGCTCGGGCCAAAACATCAAGCATTGACGAACATTGGCGAACATGGCGAGAACATCGAGTGAGTGTCGAAAGAGAGAACCCAGTGATTCGTGCGAAATATCACCGGGCATAGGACAGAAAATCATTGCACACAAGGAGAACATCCACGGAATTCGAGGCGAGTGCAATGGACCCTGTCGCTGGTTTTTTTTTCAAAAACCCAAGCGACGGATATAAGAAAAGTGTAAGAGTTATAGATAACATATTCTAAGTGGACATGTAGAATAATAACACATAGTTAAATTCCCGATTTACTCAGAATCTTATAAAATGAAAGTATATGCCATTGAAAAACAGTGATATACATACAGGAATATAGAATCCTTCAGTCCTGATTTCACCTTATCTCCTAACCAAACATAGATTTCAATATCGCTGTTCCCCCAACGGCCCACGCCCAAACCCCCCAGGCCCCGTCCAAAACCCACCGCCTCCGCAGCCATGCTCCGCCGCCTGTTCCTCCACCACGCCCGCCGCCGGCGCCTCCACTCCTCCTCCTCCTCCTCCTCCTCCTCCGGCACCGCCGCCTCCGTTCCCCTCTCCACCCCAACCTTCGCCATCTTCGGCGCCAACACGGGCGTCGGCAAGACGCTCGTCTCCGCGGGGCTCGCCGCCGCGCTCCTCGCCTCCCCGTCCCCCACCGTCTCCTCCGTCGCCTACCTCAAGCCGCTCCAGACGGGCTACCCCGCCGACTCCGACGCGCGCTTCGTCTTCAGCAGGGCCACCGCGCTGCTCCGCGCCTCAATTCCCCCGAGCCACCCGCCTCGTCGCCTCATGCCGCACCCTCTTCCCGTCCCCCGCCGTGGAGGCGGAGGCCAACGCGGGACCCCTCCACGAGAGTCAGGAGAAGGTGGTGCTGAGCTACGGAGCGGGAGGTGCGGCGGCGGTGGCGACCAAGGTGCTCGAGTGCCGCACGGCGTACGCGTGGCGGGAGCCCGTGTCGCCGCACCTGGCAGCGGAGAGGAAGGAATGGTGGCCCGGGATGATGAGGTCAAGGGGTGTGTCGCGCAGTGGCTGCTGGAGGAAGGCGTCGGGGAGGGTGGGGAGGTGTGGAAGGTGCTGGAAACCGCTGGTGGCGTTGCCAGCCCCAGTGCCTCTGGCACGCTGCAGTGTGACCTCTACCGGTGTGTGCCTTTCACTCCTTGCAGCTTAGCTATTGATTTCGTAAGCATGCCTTATTTCTTTGCTAGATTTTATGGAATTTGGATATAATGTGTCTAGGACAAAATGAACAAAATGACATTTGGATTTTGTTTGTTGCCTGTGGTGGCTGTGCGTTGCAATTCAGCATCATGGTAATTGATCTGATTCCCATGCATGTTGCATTTACTCTATCTGAAATATAGTTCAATGGAAGCATAATTTAGTAGACTTGTATGGTAATTGTAGTCTTAATGGTATTCTGTACAGCCATATCAATGGGAATTGGAAATAATAGAGAATGTTTTTCTTCCAACATGGTAAAACCGAATTTCATTACCAAAGCAACGAAATTACATTCACACCATTTTTTAGTAAGATCTCTGTCTGAGACATTCAAGCAAATGTTCTGAAGTTTACTAGGCTGTATTTCAAAGACACAATACAAGATTCTACATTTCTATGCAAATAAACTTAAACTTTAGTCGGATTCGAACATTTTGAGTCTTATGATGCAACTTGATTCCCTAAAAATGTGCTGCCCTAACCATTAGGAACTGCCTGGAATCCCTATATCTCATTCTTTTGTTTCCCTCCCCATGTTGTCCTTGTCCCTGAGATTGCCTGAAGGACAAAAAAATTTTGAGTCTATGCTATGGTCTTCTCTTGCTTCAACAGATTCTGATCTGTCTTCAGTTGAGGATAAACAAATGTCTGTTCATGCACTGGAGCAATTCCATGTTATCTCAGCTCAGTAAACACTTCTATACTCCAGTTTATGGTGCTGGATATTATCTGGCTAGTTTACTATTAACAATTATTGATTCCTGAATTGTAGTTTTGAGCTTGTGAATTCATCGAATAAATCTTATGATGATCTGCATATTATTCTCTTTATTTCTTTCCCCTCTTTTACAGTTTAAGTTTTGCATCTAAAATAACTGCTAGGTCAAGTGATGCTACCAAGCATTTCAGATTGAAATTCAAAATGCCTTAACCTCTTAAATCACCTTCTGATGTTAACTGATAGCTTGAAAATTTTAAGTGTCTCTTTGTTGGGTTGATCTTTTAGTTGGCTATTATTGGTTTCTTTCAACTCTTGACAGGCCTTTTAGGTTACCTGTTATTCTTGTTGGAGATGGTCGTCTTGGTGGTATTTCATCCACTTTGTCTGCATATGAAACTTTGTTGCTAAGAGGGTATGATGTGAGTGCAGTTATTTTGGAAGATCGTGAGTTATCAAATGACAAATTCTTGCTTTCTTACTTGAGAAACAGGTTTCTATTCATGACCATCCGTTTAATTCTTTTATTTTATTAAATTAGTAGTTCTGTTGCTCTGATTTTGTTTATGGTAGCTTTAAACTCTATTGATTTTGTTGTTTAGGGTACGTGTGCTCACCTTGCCACAAATTCCTGAGGATCCTTCAGATGACCTGACTGATTGGTTTTCTGAGTCATCCTCAGCTTTTAATTTCCTCAAAGATGCCCTGCAATCATTTCATTCCACAAGAATAGAGAGGCTAAACAACATGCAAAGAAAATCGAAGGATTTATTGTGGTGGCCTTTTACTCAGCACAATCTTGTTCCTCAAGATTCTGTTACAGTAATTGATTCACGTTGTGGTGAGAATTTTTCTGTGTACAAGGTTTGTCCACTTTCTAGTTCTACTCCTCTCTCTTCATTATTTGTTCAAAAGAAATTTGTAATGATGTTCTGGTTGTGCAACAAGGTTGGCTGATGAAGTGTTCATTATATAATTCTCTAAATCTTTGATGTAGGTTAAAGAAAAAATTCTCGTCCCTCAATTTGATGCATGTGCAAGTTGGTGGACTCAAGGGCCTGATTGTAACTTGCAGGTTTTGTCCTCATATCTCCGGCATATGTGATTTATTTTGCTACAAGAAGTCCCTTTTATACTTTTTATTGGTATAAAGTTGTGTATTTAAATTTTTGACAAGAAATTTTTGTAGCCTAAACTTGTATACTGGAACTTTTGACAGGAAATTTTTGTAGCCTAAAGCCCTAAACTTCTCTTTACTCATTAGATTGAACTTGCAAGAGATATGGGTTATGCTGCTGCAAGATATGGTCATGTGATGTTTCCAGAGAATGTTCATGAGCCTGCTCTTCGTTCTGCAGAAGTTTTACTTGGAGGAGTTGGTAAAGGTTTGTAAATTTAGCTTTTCTTCCACTGAGTGTAGCATTGGCTCAATTCAAACTCTATGGTACTCTATAATGAATTTGATGTCATATTAATATGAAAATTGACTTGGAGCTTGAAATATGTCTCACCTTCCAAATTCTCTTCTTTTTCTTGGATATTTCTAGAGCTTATGTGCCTGATGATTCATTATGTTTACCTCTAGAAATGAGGTGATTATAAGGATGTGTATGTGAAATGAGACATGCCTTTCTGGCTCATATAATAATTTAACCTTGTACAATACGATTATTTCTTCCTTTGTTTCAATATTTGTGTTTTGTTTTCTTATTTAGTTTTTGCAACTCTATCCACATGGGTGATAGCATTATTTCTTTTCATGTGCCTGTCATATTTGTGTTGGCTTATTTGTGCCACAACATCCCCCTTTTTTCTCAGGTTGGGCTTCTCGAGTTTATTATTCAGACAATGGATCCACTGCGATTGAAATTGCTCTGAAGATGGCATTTCGTAAATTTTGTCTTGATCATGGAATTATGTCTGGCAGTGAAAATTTTACAAGAAATGAAAGAAACATTCAGTTGAAGGTATGTGGCGTCCATACTAAACATCCTTGTCTTCCTTATTTAATTATTGACTGAACTACTAAACAGTTCACAGTCAGAGAATGATGTTTTTTGTTTTTTCTTCATGACTGTCAACCTCAGTTAATCACCACAACCCTGTGCTTATTTAATTAATTATATTTCATATGTCGTTTTAGTATTTACAGGGGACAATTTAATATAAATGTTGTATGTGTGTGTGGGTGGTGCGGTCACCCCCTGGGTGGCCTTTGCTGTGTCCTGTTACTGTTTTAGTTTATGCAGTTCTTTGGGTGCCGGGGGATTTTTTTCCCCACGGATTTTTTTTAAAACAAAATTATAAATGTTGTATAAATAACTGCAAATGCCCATTTTGTGCATCCTAATATATTCTTAACAATTGATTCCTCTCTAGGTGCTTGCTCTAAATGGTTCCTATCATGGTGATACTTTGGGTGCTATGGAAGCTCAAGCTCCATCAGCTTATACTTCTTTTCTTCAGCAACCATGGTAATGAATTTGAGCATTGTAGTTACTATACTGAATGTTTCTAGATTTCTCTACTCTTCTTCAGTTCTCTTTCGGAACGGTGCCCATTTCTGTCGCTAAACTATGCTGATTGTCTTGGTGTTTATACTCCTCAGTGGTTCTCTGTGCTAACCGTGGTCTTTTCTGTACCAGCCTTTTCTTTGATAGCCTATAGGATTTTCTTTTCTAGTTTTTATGTGCCACACTCCTTTTTTTACAACCTCCTACCTTGCTGTTGGTTATCATATCAGTAAGTAAAAGCTGAGATCAATTACATGAGGTTTCTTTTGTAGGTATTCAGGTCGGGGACTTTTTCTAGATCCTCCAACTGTGTATATTAAAAGTGAGGTCTACAATATTTCTTTGCCCCAGTCAATGCAGCATGATCCTCAGACATATGGCGATACATGTCAGTTTCTTGTGTTTGACACATCAGATCTAATTCCTTATGGGCGTTTATTTAGTTTGTTCTTCGATTCAAAATGCAGGCTTTTCTTCACAAGCTGAAGTCTTTTGCAAGACCAGGGATAAAACGTTTGCTGCTGATTTGTATTCGTCCTATATAAAACAGAAACTATCAGAATTTTCTCTATCAAGTAGTTCTGAACATCTTGCAGCACTAATTATAGAACCAGGTACATAAAGTTTCACTCTTTGAGCTTCTTGGGGATATTTTCATTTTTTTCCTCTTTAGCCTTTAGTATGTCTACTATCATTTCATACTAACAACTGATAAAATCTCAGTATTTTCCATGCAATTTACTGCTTCAACCTCATTAACCCATATTTGTGTAGTAATACAAGGTGCAGGTGGAATGCTCATGATAGATCCTCTTTTCCAGCGAGTACTTGTGAGTGAGTGTAGAAGTCGAAAAATACCTGTCATATTTGATGAGGTATTTACAGGATTCTGGCGTCTTGGTGTGGAGGTAATACTTGACAGTACCTTTTCAGAGGATAAATAGGTATTTTCTTTGTATTTCATAACCTTGGTAACTTCTCTTTCAGTCTGCTACAGAGTTACTTGGATGTTTACCTGATATCGCCTGCTATGCGAAATTGATGACTGGGGGAATTGTACCATTAGCTGCAACCTTAGCAACGGAGGAAGTTTTTGAATCCTTCGAAAGTGACTCTAAGGTACTCATCTTGAATGTGTTTGCATAATTAGCCTCAACCATCTTGAAGCATGAACGCATGATCTTTGATGTTGTGTCAGTATCACAATGAATGTGCCATTACAGTTTAGCACTGATTCTGTTTTTTACCTGGTCCAGCTTACGGCGCTCTTACATGGTCATTCCTACACTGCTCATGCTATGGGCTGTGCTGCAGCTCTAAAAGCTATGCAGTGGTACCGGGATCCATCCACCAATTTGAACCTTGATACGGACCACATGAAGCTCAAGGAGGTAATGGCATATGCTGTTTGAGTAGGTAGAAATGGTTATTTAAAATAACTCACATGAATTTTAGAATAACTAAAACTAGGATAGACTAAAACTATGGTTTGTGATACTCCCTCTGATTCCTTTACCTCTTCGATGTATGATATACTGTGGTTACATAAGTACACATATTTCTTTTCTTTTTTTTTTAAGCCATGGCGTTCTTAAAGAACAGTTGTTCTGGATCGTACAAACATAATATCAGGAGCATGCCCCTTCTCTTAACATTATATCTTGCCAATTCATGCTTGTAATTATGCACTTCGAAAGATAAGTGATAAGGTTTACTCTCAATTTGCAGTTGTGGGATGGCACACTTGTTAAGCAGTTATCGTCACTACCGAATGTGAAAAGAGTAGTCTCATTAGGAACTCTGTGTGCAATTGAGCTCAAGGCTGAGGGATCCGATGCTGGGTATGTCACTTATGAAGTTATTATATTTTTTAAGCTTCACTGACGAATTTTAGTATTTTTCTTGGCATAAAGAACTATTTTAAAAGATGATCCAATGACGGCTAGTTTGGCATCTTTTGCTGCACAGAGTTTTGTTATGGTCCTATGGAGGTCTTTTTTTCCTCGAACACGCAGGAGGGCTGCACATCGTTGTATTAGTAGAAGAAAAAGGAGTCATACTTAGACCCAAACACACACAAACACACCTCTGCACCTTCCCTGTTTTCTAAGGCTTAAGCACCTGTCTCTGAGTATACAGTGACCGAGTGGCTAAAAAACTAGAAGCCCCTAGCAGTGAGCAAGGATAGAACCTTTGCTCCTGCCATACACCACTAATGAGCCTCATCCCTAGCTTGACTCAGGGTCGTGTCAATGCTTGGTTCAGCCCCATTGAAGACACAGTCATTCTGGTGTTTCAGATGCTCCAGGCGCCAAAGGATAATGATAGAGTTTCCTTTTTCTTACGGGCTGTAGTTGCTTCCGCCTTTTCCCACCAATCCTCCCAAGTTGAATCAGTGTGCGTGAGTAAAGAAAGCCCAACGCGTTGCAAGAGGGAGAACCAAAACTGCCTAGCAAAAACACACCCAATCAGGAGGTGCTGAATGCTTTCTGTTCCTGGTCACAAAGCAGATATTTGGCTGGGTAGGGAAGTCCTTGCCAAGCAAGCCTGTCAGTTGTACAGCACCGGTTATGAGCCAACCAGCCACATGAAAAAATGGCATTTGGGAGGGGCCCATGGTCTGAAATAAATGGCACCCTGAAAGAACGCTTCATATGCAGACTTTGCCATGTATTCTCCTTAAGGCCCCATTTGGATCCCTTCATTTTGGAGGAATTGGAATCTACTTTAAGAAATTAGGCTATTTGGCTTGGAATTTGAGATTCCACAACTTTCCAAAGTTCACATATAAGCCTATCTCAAATTCATAGGGTGGGAGATGGGAAATGGATTCTTCTTCTCCAACTTAAGTACAACTTTACTTGATCGGATTCTATGGATTCTTCTTCCACAACTATAGTTTATTACAAGAATTCAATTCCAAGGATCCAAACAGGGCCTAAGCCGAAAGTCTCCAAATGTGCTTGTCCTGTATCCCTCCATGTAGTCTCCAAATGTCCTATGGAGTTTGCTTGAGAATATTTTCTTGTTATGAAGAATCTGGTTATATTGAAACTGTTTTTGTATTCCTAGTATCAAATGGTGTGGTGGTGCCATGGGGTGGCGCTCCTGAAGTGTGGCCAAGCCAAGCTGCTAAAGTTAGTCCATGCTAGTGTTGGTAGTTACAAGCACCTAGGAACCATCTCCGACAGCGGATAGCTCCCTTCTCCTGTTTAGGATACAAACTGATGAGACCAGATGTCTACTCCATAGGTCGTTACAAGGCAATGAGATTATTCACCTGACACAACAGATGTTGCATACCGGAAGACTTGTTATGCACCTCCCATGTGCGCCAGAGAGTCTGTAGGATTGAGTGAACAGGTCAGGTGGAGATGCAGTAGTCCAGAGCGTCTTCACTTTTCAGTGTCCATTTGAATGTAAATGTTTCAGTCCTTTACTTCTACTTCGCACACCACAATGTTGTGGTCCCAATATAAAAAGTAGCTGATTAGCTGAACCAATAGTAATATGAAATTGCTTCTATTATTTTCTCGAATACGCAGGAGAGCTGCTTATCATTATAATATTGATTGACCTAGATTATAATGACAGCTATCATATATGGCCAGCTGTCTGCCTAATGGTCCATCTCATATTCGAAACAAGACAAGTAGTGAAGCCTCATAACATAACTAACTGAACATAACAGATAGGCAATGGATCCTATGCAAACTAGGCATCCCGTGCAAACTTGTAAACTAACGATCTGGACCGCAGGATGTTGATCCAAAGGACGCATGAGAGAGGTGGAAGGAGGGATTTGTAAAAGTGTGATTAAGAGCGGGTGGTTAAGTGCAAAATTACCCAATCTCTCCGCGCCACTTGGATCAACATCCTGCGGTCCAGATCGTTAGTTTACAAGTTTGCATGGGATGCCTAGTTTGCATAGGATCCGTTGCCAGATACTAACAGATAAGGAAGTCAAACCTGATCGTCTGTATAGGCCGGACCTACTGGTTTCTGAGCCGCTGCCTCCACCTTACCAGCCTGCTGCTTCCTACATGCCACATGTAATAGATTCATGTACACAATTTTGCTAGAACAACCGCAAATAATGATGGATGCGGTCATTCCTTTGTGTAGTAACGGAGAACTCAGTATTTTTCTGCTGTACCCATGAACTTCATTTGACTCTTGCTTCTCCTCATTGTGCATTGTGTGGCTTAATTTGGTGAAATACAAGTCACAAAAAAAATGGTGAAATACAAGTTCTTATGGTTCCAGTTTGGGCAAAGTTTTGTGCTTAATTGTGATAATTTATTTAAACAATGCTGGATTGTTATTTACTGTTATGATATCCCTCTGCAGGTACGCTTCACTATACGCAAGTTCCTTGGTGCAACAGCTCCGCAAAGAGGATGATATGTACATTAGGCCCCTGGGTAACGTCATATACCTCATGTGTGGTCCATGCACACCCCAAGATAGCTGCACTCGACAACTCCTCAAAGTACACCGCAGACTTTGTGAGCTCAATTGAGCCGACTGGGATTATAGTTGATGAGAGCAGACTTTCGGAATCAAACAGCCTTGTCACAACTTAAGTTTCAGGCCGTCAGTTAACCTTTACACGCTGTTTGGTTAAAGACTGGCAACTGAAACGGCAATCAAAACTGCGCAATGAGATGAGATGGTGTAAAGGGAGCTGATGCTGCTCAGAAGGGGGCGGGAGCGGAGTTCTATACGGCCTGAATGATTTACCGTGTAATCTGTTATGAGCTGCATGATCCAAACAGAATGCAATTATAATGGCTCAAAGCACCGAAACAACCAATTCTATACAATGTTCATTATCATCAAATCTGAGACGTCAGACTTGTTCTAATGCAGAGCGTGCCGTTCCTTTGCTCGATGGTAAGATGATGGATTAGTTCTAGGCATCTTTAGTGATGATAAACTAATTACTGAATGCTTGCTGTGTTTCCAATCGATCCGACTGTATGTACCAGTGATGAATTGATATATGGTTTGGACCCGTTACATTGTTCGTACTCAATTTTGGATCCGTATGTAATTTTACAACAGAAGTTCAGAGTTGACGTGTGTTGCAAAAACAGAAAATAAAATAAAAAAAATTATATAAAATTGTTAATCACGCCCAGTGGGACTCGAACCCACAATCGCCTGATTAGAAGTCAGACGCCTTATCCATTAGGCCATGGGCGCTTATTGAATTTCTTATCACGTGTATCTTATATACCAGAACACATTAACAAGTGCAGACTTTGCTCCGATCACTATGTATGACACCATTAAGGTAGTGTTTGGTTTGACATTTTCTGATTATAGAGGGTAAGAAATCTGGTAGCACATGTTTGGTTCGGTGCTACAATGCAATCGGCAATCAAACAAAGACTTTTAATCGGTAATCTGGTAGCACATTGGTTCAGTGCTACAGTGTAACCTGATTGAGTTACCATTTTGCATCACTACTGGTCAAATTCCTATGCAAATCTTACAATAAATCTTTAAAAAAACACCCGTGCTAAGTCAAGTAAAGGATTTGAACGTGAATGAACAGATTTCACCACAACAAAATTGAACAACCGAGCTACACAGTTCACCACTATCATTTTTTTTTTTTTTTTTTTTTTTTTTTTTTTGCGAGTCAGTTCACCACTATCTGCTATTGTGAATGATAAAATGAAAAATATACCAAAAATTGTAGTAGATTTTAATCTACAATGATGAAAATTACGTCTAAGAGGAAAAATAATAATGAACATTATGAGGTAGACACATCATGGAACCATCATCACAGCCAACTGGACCAGAAACACTAAACAATCACCCCAAATATGATGTACTTTCGCAAAGTCCAATATCCATATACATTCCATCAAGCCTCCCAGCCTCACCAGTTTAGCTAGATACATTACACATCAAGAGATAAAACTCTCTGTGCCTCCGTTAGAATTCTTCCTCCATTTGTCGACATCCGAACAAATCATAAATAAAAGTAGAACAATCCACAGGCTGTGTTTTTTCCCCATACATCACGCCACTTGTTGCTGCTGCTGAAGCTGCTTCCTTAGCTCCTTGCGCAGTATCTTGCCCGATGGGGCCTTGGGGATCTTGTCGACGAAGACCACTTCGCGGACCTTCTTGTAGTAGATCACCTGGAGCAGAAGTTCCCTCAGTCAAAATGGGGAAAAAAGAGAGAAGACAAATGCATGTATTCGTTTCATTATCTTGAGTTCTATTACTATTATTTTTTGAGACCACGCCGTTGTGCATTATCTTGAGTTCTATTACTATTACACCCCTAATGTTCACATTTAGCATCAGAATATGCATGAACTCAAACAGAGGCAACAAAAAAACAAATATCACCTCCTTGGCCACAAATTGTTTGACGTCATCCTCGCTGAGCTCGCACCCATTGGCCTTGGCCACAAAGGCAACTGGGATTTCCCCGATTTCTGGCTCGACTTGTTTCCTGCGATAATGATCGTAGACAACATGCATCTCAACGACTGAAATACCAAGTATCCATTGCTTTGTTGAGCAAATGATGGGGTCAAGTGATCAATACCCGACGACAGCGGCATCAGCGATGCTTGGGTGGGTGATGAGCAGGGCCTCTAGCTCAGCGGGGGCCACCTGGAGGCCCTTGTACTTGATGATCTCCTTAAGCCTGTCGACGATGAAGATCTCGTCGTCGTCGTCCACATAGCCGACGTCACCGGTGTGCAGCCACCCGTCTGCGTCGATGCTATTCCTCGTTGCCTCTGGGTTGTTGAGGTAACCTGACCAAAATTAAAGCATATGAGCCAATCAAGTCAAATTCTTACCATCAAAGTTGTTCATGTAATACAGAGTAACTTCACCAAAATCCGATAGACTATAGCAATACTGGATGGCAACCAAACTAAAAGCTTGACAAATTCAGTTGCACAGTATACATCATTAGGTGAATGACGACAGCATCCATCAGTCTCTGGGGGAACTCGGACCAATTAGCAAATATCATCACATAATGCAAGATACTGTAGATCTTACTAGATGTGACTACATTTCATTTCTTTCCTTTCTATTAACAATCCATTTTAAGTCCGTTGCATCTGATGGTAGTAGATCCATATATGTCAAGACTCTAGAACACTTGCTTGTCTTGAATAGTAGGAGTACATGACAATTTATCCAGTGGCCAGAAATCGATAGCTGCTGTCTCCATTGACATGTAAGCAGCTACCAAAATCACAATTTAATTTAACTCTAATTTATTTCTGTTGCCAATCTGGACAGAAAGCTACACATGGGAATGGAATGGTTCATCTCACTTTGACTTTGACGATTAGGATCCAACACAAGGCCATCTTACAGCTCAACCGCCGCACCAACAAATCATCATCATCTATCGCAAGGGACTAACTGAACTGAGACAAATAAACTCGCAAACGCCGTCCGTCTCTCTGCACCATTTGTGCAGGGCAGACTGCAGAGGAGTGGCACAGCTCACCTCTTGTTGACCGAGCTATAGCTAGATTATAATTTCCTTCACATTGTTATCATGTTGTGATACTCTATTCATCAATCAAAGCTGAGGACTGATTAATTAATAAGGATATGTGAAGGACTAACAACATGATGTGCAGTCGGTGAACCACTTGTACATATATATACATATATATACTATATTGTTCCAACTTCGATGTCAGATTAGATCTAGGGATGTGTGGGCCAGCCAGCCAGCAGGCCGTCCATCCATTCTCTAATGCAAGCAAGGAGATAATGGAGTTGCCTGAAGTCAACATTTGGAGGTTGGAACGAACGAAGGACGTCCGACGTGCAATTCAAGATATTAGAGACTAGAATAGTGCAGTACCTTTCATGATCTGCTGGCCCCTGATGCAGATCTCTCCGGGGAGGTTCCGGGCGAGGGACTTGCCGGTGTCGGGGTCGACGATCTTGAGCTCGGCGTTGCGCACCACCGTGCCGCACGCGCCGGACTTGACCTTGAAGGGCTCCTTGGCGAACGCCAGGCACATGGACAGCACCGGCCCGGCCTCCGTCATGCCGTACCCCTGCGTTGCGTGACATATGGGATGAGACACAGGTCACAGGAGGCAACATAGAGAATTAGAGATACATGGATGCAGCTGATTGTTCTGAGTGCTTTTTACACACGAATACTTTTTGCTTTCCATTTACGCCTTTGTTATATACTTTAAACTGTTCTTCTGCTTAATGAAAAAGTTCTTAGCACAATCTAAAACAACAGTGCTTTTTTCACATAGAATGTGGGATAGAACAAAATTCAGAAAGGCAATACGAGTATAGTATATTCTTAGTTCTCTTGTCCACTGTTTTGTGTGTGTGTGTTGTGTGGTCTTGTGGACGTGGTCGTAGAATAATAATATCGAACAGGAACTAGATCCAACTTTGCTTGTACCCTACTGGACACGAAGAATCGTCATGTCTGTTTTTTTTTTTTTTACGTTTTTGGAAAAATCTGGTTCTTAGAAAAGTCTTTGAGCTTTGAAATTTATTCCTAATGAAATGGAAGCAAGGTTGATGTTGCACATGGAAGTCAACCACCTCCTAACAACATATTCCTCTCGACATCATCAGCACCCAATCATCCACCTACCGTGCACCAAGTCACAAGTCCGAATCATCACTCAGAAAAGTCGGAAGTGGGAACTACGGTACCGGCCGCGAGGAGCAGCACTTGGAAGAAGTCAAACTTCTCAACAACTCCGCACCAAGAGTTTTCTTAGCACTTGGACAAACTATAGATTGTTTTTTTGTTATGTATGGATAATATAAAAAAAATATTGCTTACTTATTTTCAAAGTATATAGAAAACCATGGGCCGACCTAGGTGTTAATATTGCAAGTATATACAAGTATGTATAGATAATATAAAAAAATATTGCTTACTTATTTTCAAAGTATATAAAAGATATAAGATACAGGTATGTATATATATATATGATATACTTAAAATTTAATATTGCAAGTTCTCTTCATCTTATTCATAAAAAACGGCCCACGAAACCACAATGCACCCCATACTTTTGATTTTTGCTCAACTTGTAATATATGTTCTTTACTTTAGGGCTCAAGCATACACAATTTTAAAATCCTAGGTCCGTCATTGTAGAAAACAACATTAAAGATGATTTAATTAAGCAATCTTCCCCAGTTGACGTTATCCCAAAATATAGTTTAAATCTCATTGCTAAAACTCATAGGTGAATACCCCTTTTCCAACAAAAAGGGCTATCAAACCCATGGTTTGGGGTGTTTGGATCCAAATAGGTTTCCAAAGCATATAGAAAACATCATTAAAGGTCATTTAATTAAGCGATCTTCCCAAATTGACATTTTCCAAAAATGTGTCTAAATTGGATATAAAACATCCTAAAAATCCCATAGCTAAAACTCATAGTTAGATACCCCTTTCAAAAAAAAAAAAAGAAAGCTATCAAACCCCATGGTTTGGCGTATTTGGACCCAAATAGGTAATGATTAGCTACTCTAATGGATCCAACGCCTAATAATAAACTACCTGGCTAATAAAAGTCTGTTAACTGGCTATCCTAAGTCTATAATGAAATACTCCTAAGCATTAGTAATTAAAACATCCAAATAGGACGGCCAGTTATTAATGGTAACCAAGTTAATAAAAAGCTACTCATAGTGTATTAGAAATTTGGAATCATGTTGGCACCATCATCATATCATAGTGTACTTGCACGAATTAATCAATTGAGTTGTCAAGGTATCCTATGCTTGTGAACGAATTTCTCCATTGGGCGTCGTTGGATCAGTCAAACGTGCCAATGAATGGTGTGTGAGAAGAAAATGTGTTGACCTACGCGAATATAAAAAAGGAAAGGCAATCTAAGCCACTCGAGGAACATCTAACGGCCATGAAAAAAAATAAAAGGAAGTCTAAAAAACAGCAAGAAAGAAACAACCCAAATGAGACAACCAAACTACGAAAACGGAGAAAAACAGCCGGTGCCGTTTGGTGCGCCGGCCACGCGGTCTGGGCTGGCACGGCACGCCGGCACGTACCTGTCCGAGCACGGCGCTGGGGAGCTTGGCCATGAAGGCGTCCTCGAGGTCCTTCCCCATGGGCGCGGCGCCGGAGAGCACCATCCTGACCGACGACAGGTCGTGCGACACGGCCTCGTCGCTCTTGGCGACGGCGACGACGATGGGCGGCACGAGCGGGGCGATGGTTATCCGGTGGCGCTCCACGAGCTCCATCATCTTGCCCAGGTCGAAGCGGCGCATGACGACGATGGCGGCGCAGACGCGCAGGCCGCACATGAGGATGGTGTTGAGCGAGTAGATGTGGAACATGGGCAGCGAGCACAGGATCACGTCGTCGGCGGTGAGGCCGATGTTGGGGTTGTCGCCGTCCACCTGCTGCGCCACGCTGGTGCTCAGGCTCCGGTGCGTCAGCATCACGCCCTTGGGGAGCCCCGTCGTGCCGGATGAGTAGGGCAGCGCCACCACGTCGTCGGGGTCGAAGCCCGCTTCCGCTTCTTGCTCGTCGTCGTTGACCTCCTCGTCGGGGACGCTGGCCATGACGTCGTCCCAGAAGTGGAGGCACCCGTCGCGGTGCGAATCGATGAGGACGACCTTGAGTGCGCCGCCGTCCTGGAGCTGGGCGGGGAGCTTGTCCACGGCCATGGACTCGGTGAACACGACGGTGGCGCCGGAGGCCGCGATCTGGTTGGCGATGTCGTGCGGCGTGGACATGGGGTTGGCGGTGGTGACCGCAACGCCCACGCGGGCAGCGGCGAAGAAGGAGAGCACGAACTCGGCCGAGTTGAGCACGAGGTTCATGACCACGTCGCCGCGGCGCAGCCCCAGCGGGGCGCCCCGGAGCGCCGCGGCCAGGCGTCGGGTCAGGCGGTCCACCTCGGCGTAGGTGCGCACGGCGCCCGTCGCGCCGTCGATGAGGCACGGGCGGTCGGCCACCTCGGGGAGCCGCTCGAAGCAGTAGCGGTGCAGCGGGAGGGTGTTGGTGATGGCGATGTCCGGGAGCTTGGACCGGAAGATGATCTCCGGCGACGCCTCCTCCTCCACGGCGGCGGCGGCCACTACCGGCTCCGGCTGCTGCTGCTCCACGGTGGACCCCATCGAGATCGTCGGCGTCACACCAGGGACGGGACGGGCTGCTGGCTTGGCCGAGGTTTGCGTGCGCAAGATTTGAAGTGTCCGCTACTTATTGTCGCCTTTGCTAGTAGATAATAAAAAGGGGCCGGTGATGCATGATGCAGCATTTGGTGGCAAATCTTAAATTAATTTGCTACTACCGTCGTCGCTAAATAGAAGTGCCAAATGTGACGGAGTAAGACTCTGGACTATTGGGACATGGGAGGGAGTGGTTTGTAAAATTTATATTTGTTGAGGGTGCTTGTTGGATTATTTTGGAGATGGTCACAGTGAGCTGTCTTGTCAGAAGGTCAAACAATAGGAATTTCGTGTAAGCATAATGTGCTACTGTATTATTATGTATTAAAAGATTAGAGATGTAGTTCCTCATAGAATACAAAATGCAAAATGCCAACTCCTTTGGAATGTTCAAATACAAGATGCCAAAATTTTTTAGGGGTAGTTCCATCCAAATACAGAATGGCAACACACCAAGAATATCAAAAGCCCAACATTTTTGCCTGTTTTTGGTCTCAAGGGCGCCAAATCCAAAATGCCAAAAAGCTCAACTTGTTAGTACAATTTCATTATGGTGTTTAGTTTTCTTTTGTAAAAAAGATGGGCCAAAACTAAATTTTTTAGCAAGAATGGGAACTAAACTGCCCTTTGTCTCGTGTGACACGCAGGTTCATCTCGTACTGAGCGTGACTTCCATCTTCCAATACAAACATCCAATGCAAATTTCTAACCTCGAATGTAGTATGTATGATATGTGGCTACAAATCTAATACCCCTAACCATTTTGACTTCGCTCTCCATTGTACCAAGTGAAGCCGCAATCATCGTCATCCACGGTTATTTGTAATTCCGCTTTTTGACAAATATGCACATTGTACTTTACTTTCTTTATTTTCTTTTTATTTTCGAAATGTGTTCCATTCCTATATTATATTTGCAAAGTAAGATTTAACCGAGAGGAGCATGGCCTTCATCGCATAGAAGTCTTCCCTTTTTGTGGAACTTTTCTTCTTCTAGAACACATACTTTTCTCAACTAATTAACATGGTAAATATATTCAACTTGATGGAAAAATGTTACTAGCAAATAACATGTTAGCTAATACTGAATCTCAAAAATATATATTATATGTTACTAGCTAAAATCGATCGAAGAAGGCGTTCCTGTTCACTGGCAATGGGGCCTATGGAATTTTTTTTATATACTTCTTGTTAATTATATAGTGTTCATCACGGATGGGGCAATGGGGCCTATGGATTTTTTTATATATACTCCATCCATAAACAAAATGCAATTCTTACTTCCCGAGGATCAACCGATTTAAAATTTGACCAAAGTTTTACAAAAAAACAAAGTACTAAAATGTATGATGTAAGATACTTATTATTAGATTAATGACGGAATATGTTTATGTAATAAATTTTGGTCGAGACATAAATGTTAATACTAATCATTATAAACTTGATCAAACTTTAGCAACTTTGACATACACGATTCTCATAATATATATTGCATTGTTTGTATGACAGAGGGATTATATAGCAAGAATCTCTTGCACGGTAGACAAGTGGAGACTAACATAAAACCAAGTGACTGTCTTTCCAAAATAGTCTCTGATACTATGTGTTGTTCTTGGATTGTTGTAGATCGACCAGCAGTGAATAGCGTCCCTATCCACCAATCAAAGATATTCATATCTACCAAAATATATATATGGCCATCGTACCCATACTTCCATCAACCTCTCCAATAATAATGATTTCTTATGCATGCAATGCAAGGTTAGGGGCTTAGGGCTAGCACCTTTATTGTAAGACTGAGTCCACGAAGGAGCTGCTTTGTTTCCATGAAATCCATTCCAAGGAGAAACTGCACTTTCTTTCTCCCATCCTCCCTTGTCTCTCTTATCATTGTGGCTCCTACTATGAGAGGAAGTCGTTATTACTAGTAGGGATTGTCAAATCTTTGTGGGTCGAGTTTAAGATGGTTCCTATGCACAGATAACGGTGGTCACATAGTGACCCAAAACAAACAAAAAGTTAGTGGACAATATGTATATAGTGAGGAGATGTTTGGAGAACAGGAGGTAGACTAGCGCAATAGGGGGTGGAACGGGTACCAAGAGGAAGGGCTAGGGTTTAGCTTCTCTCCTTTTTACCACGACAACTTTGTATGTTCAACAGCGTTCTCTTTCCGGAGTTGAAGTTTGAATGGCCATCGATGTATACATAGTAGACAATAAAAGGCAGCACGTGCATAATTATATTGGGCAGAAAGGTGATGCTTATTCTTGAGGAGACAAAGTCATGGTAGCAACAAGGTCATGGACGATTCAAAGTTACTGTCCATTCCTTATATTCATGTTTCACGAAAGGTGATGCTTATTTTAATAAGTTTGAATTTGAGGAGAAAGTATCATCAAGAGGAATAGAGCGTCAAGTCAACTTTACCTTTCAGTACGCACGTGCACTGCGATTGTCTTACTGTCTCTTCCCTCGAGGTGAGACGTGGGGGTTTTTTATTTGTTTAAAGAGTGAAATGCATTGTAGGGCCTTTAACTTACAACAAAGTCTTATCCGGGGCCACTAATTGTGAACGTTCACTAGAAGAGCAATAGCTTAACGATTTAAGACAGCCAAATAACTTTCCTTTTTTGGTAAAAAAATTTCCCGCAACTTTCCTTTTTGGAAAGTTTTTTATTTATAGTAAAGGATAGGTATAGTTGAAAATTCAGACGCATAACTTTCGTTCACTAACTTAGACATCTAACTTAGAAAACGTTGTAAAGTTAGAAAATCTAACTTAGAGCGCATAAATTACATTGATCTAACACGTTGCAAAGTTAGAAATCTAACTTATACGTCTAACTTAGGTGATCTAGCACGTTGCAAAGTTAGAAATCTAACTTATCAAGCCAAAACATATATGTAAAGTTAGAAATCTAACTTATGCATCTAACTTATCAAACCAAAACACATATGTAAAGTTAGAAATCTAACTCATACAGAATGACACCGGTATATAAAAAAGGTGAAAAACAAAAATTTCGAAACATGTCCAAGTGGGATCTAGTTTTATTCATCTCGTCGTAGAATATAACGGTGCAAACGGAATTACTAATGGATATATCATTGAGAAGTTATAACAACTTAAAATAAATGATTTGCTTTTTACCCTACGTCAGCACCATCAATGCATGCAAAAGTCCACGGAACGGGAAAAATTCAAACTCAGACATGCACAACAGCAGCGGACCGTTCACTAGAGAGAGACATGAGCTGTCCATCGTTCACTCGGTTGTAGTTCGTTCGCTCGGTTGTATTTCGGGCGAACGACCGCCAAATGGGATTTTCGAGTCTTATCTGGGTTCGTTAACTAGGAAATCAGACATCCGGCCCCTTAAACTTGTACTCCCGTCTCATCTGGGTCCAAAACCGGAAACCGAGTTGGTTTTGCTGCACTATTTTTTAAAAACACCCCTCCCCCATCTCCCATCTCAACCTTGAGCCCTTCTTCTTCCTCTGAGTGCCTCAAGATGAACGTCATGCCGGCCTCCCGCGCCTCGCACAGCTCGTGCAGCTCCTCCAGCATGCTCTCGTCCACGCCGGGGCTCCTAGGCGACGGCACCGTGAACCTCACTTGCTTCTTCGCGACCGCCGGCGCCGCCGTGGCAAGCTCTATGCCGTCCACGCGGTCAAAGCCAGAGACAGACGACGCGCCGTCGTCGTGCGAGTGGGAGTCGTCGTAGCCCAGGCTCATGTGGCGTCGCAGCGGATTGCTCCCAATGACCGTCAGCGCGTTCTCGCGCTCATAGTAGCTGCTGTCCCGCTACTCTCCATCGTCGGCGTCGCTGCAACGGAACAGCGCGTCGAGCTTGATGAACGTGGCGAGGCTCTCGACGAGCTCCGTCTCGAAGGAGTCCACGTCCTAGTGCACGTCGCGGTAGCCGTAGCCCACGATGCATCGGTAGGAGCGGTGGGCCGGCGGGCCGACGCGGCCGACGAGGTAGCGCTCGGCCGGGAGCACGTGCGGCACCGTCACGGACTTGACGCAGACAAAGACCAGCACATGGTGGAACGCCGGTAGGTTGGTGACGAAGCGGGAGAAGTTTGCGGGCACGCCGGAGGTGAGGTCGGTGTAGACGAGGCCGATGCCCGGGACGCGCGCCATGCCCAGCTTGTCTCGCCCAGCGCCAGCAGCCACTCCAGGGTCACCTTGTTGTGCATGTCGTACTCGTACTTCCTGATGGTCGTGTAGTGCCACACGAACATTATGGCGAGAAGGATGAGCGCCAACAAACGCGCCTTCCCGGAACTTGATCAGCGACGCCGAGAAGTAGAGCGCCTCGATGGAGCCAAAGAAGAGGAAGAAGGCGAGCGCCAGCCATGGTGACCGGTCCCAGCACACCACGCCCAGGCTCTTGTACGCCAGCAGCAGCGTCGTCCGCCACGGCTTCCTCTGCAGTCAAAAGCTTGCGTTCAGGCAGCTGGAATCAGAGCAAAAGCACTGCTTACAGTAGAGCTCAGCTCAGCTGCTGCTGGAGGTAAGGCAGGATTGGATTGGGAGCTGCGTCTGACTGACCTTTCGTGGCGCTGTGCCAACGCCAAACTCGGGATCCATGTCGGCGCGCAGCGCGCGGCGTGGACGAGAGCGTGCTGGAGGAGCTGCACGAGCTGTGCGAGGCGCGGGAGGCCGGCACGGCGTTCATCTTGGGGCACTCAGAGGAAGAAGAAGGGCTCAAGGTTGAGATGAGAGATAGGGGAGGAATGTTTTTGAAAAATAGTACAGCAAAACCAGTTTGGTTTCGGTTTTGGGCAGAGATGGGGACGATCTTCTGAGTTTAAGGGGCGGATGTCCAGGTTTCTAGTTAACGGACCGAGATGAGGCTTTCTTTAGATTAAAGACCCTCTTAAAAATAACCCTATCAATTTTTTGTATTTCTAACCTTTTCGTGTGTCAACACATAGCAAAATCATGTTGCCACGCCACATTTATTTACATAATATAAGATCTGTCGCACTTGACAATGATTTTCATGTGAATAATTATTATTAATTAAAGTTTTTTCTGCCATTGAACTGGCTTTTGGTGTGTTGTATGGGAGAAACAACAATTCCCTAACTAGTACTCCTCCGTATCACAAATAATTGCACATTTTGACTTTTACACTTCTTATTTGACCGTTTGTCTTATTTAAATTTTTTATGCAAATCATAAAATAAATAAAATATTATGGAAGTATCATTAATGATAAAATAAGTCATAACAAAACAAATAATATTTATTAAATTTTTTTTGAATAAAACGAGCGGTCAAACGGGACGGGTAGAAGTCAAAATGTGTAATTATTTGTGATAATGAGGAAGTACTTATCTTTCTTACATAATATAAAAATTTGTATATAGTCTGGAAGTGATTGTGCTACCTTCTTCTTCTTTTTTTTTTGAGAAAATGGTGCTACCTTCTTCTTCTTCTTCTTCATTTTTTTTGAGGAAAATTGTGCTACCTTCTTTTAGGATGTAGTGATTCTCACATAATGGGGGCCCAATGGCAACACAGGGTTTAGCGCTGCCATTCGCACTAGCCCATGGGCCAACAAGACTTCTCACCGGATTCATTTCCTATTATTACCAAAACCTGTAATAAACCCTCTCAAAAAACAAAAAGAACCCTGTAATAAACCGTGAGACCCTTCCGCCCAAAACACACAACTTTCGCCGTCCCGGGGAGAAGCGGCGGCGGCGGATACGGGATACCATGGCGGCGGCGGCGGCGGCGGGCGCTGGGAATCTGGGAGCTGGATGTGATGCGGAGGCGGTGGAGATTCGCCTGCCGCCTCTGTCGGAAGCGGACCCCCTTCACGCAGAGAAGAAGGTATGACGCAGGCGTTAGATAGAAGCTCGGCTCTTTTCGTAGGATCAGCCCATATGAGCAGCCTAATCGATTGTAGCTTTCCGCTTCGTTATGTGGAGGTTAGTTAAGGCGCGGTAGTTCAAGTTACTGGATTGGAAAACTGGACTTTTCTGTAGGGAAACAGCAAAAATGATTTATCTTTTGTCGGGAATGGACCATAATTTGTTTGTGGTTAAGGGTGGGTAGGAGGGAGGCTAATGGAGATGAGCTTTGCTGGCAATTGCTTACTCACTTTTACTTTGAGTAGACAACCGCTGGATTTTTGTTTTAATTTTGCAGGAGTACAACCTAGTTGACGAGTGATACTGTTAGTGTACTAAATCTTTTATTTGAGGAGATGTAAGGAGTGTTTATTCTTGTTTTTTTTTCTAAAAATTATCTAAAAAGTAAGGATCTTCCCTTTCTTATGGAGCAAAGTTTTGCATTCCTTAAGCAAGTTCTGATATGATAGATGGCTCTTGCTGGCCCTGAAGAGAACTTGTCCGGCAGAAAAGGTGTCTGTTACCGTTATCTGTGTGGCGAACTTTTGTGCCATGATAACGATTGTTCTTCTTTGGTTTCTATCAGCTTTGTGGTGAAAGCCTACTGCTGTATCAATTTCTGAGTGATTTCTTGTGATGATGGGTTGATAAAAAGACTTTACCAGTCTAGTTTGTCTTGTGGATTTCCTTGATTTTGTGTTATGGTTGCATAGTTTCATGCCAGATGTTGAGTTGGAATAAACCTACAATTGTGTTTTATTTATAGTCATATAATTTTGCTAGTCTCATGTTTCTGTTGAGAATTGCAAAATTTCCAGTAAGTTTCTCTTGTTTCTTCTTAAATGCAGAGGATACTGGAAAATAGGAGCCTCTCTTGTGAAATTCAGATTCCTGTTACATGTTCTGCTGCCGATGCCCTCAGATTACTGGATCCGATTATTGAAGCTGCTAGGGTAGTGTACATGGATGAGGTATTCCATACTTTGTCACTCATTATTGATTGGCTCTTGATTTTATTCACCTCTACATTCTAACGAGATGATCTGTGTGAATTTTCTGCAGCTAGAGCTTTATTTTGCAGGAGATGATGTTGGTCCATTCTCTGCAAGGAATGAACTTGAATCTCTAAACCTTTTGTTCAAAACAATGAAAAAAATGCTTCTATCTTCCAATGCAGCTGCCAAGGAAGTACTGCAGATACTACAGGATGAGATAGTTGTTAAGCTCAAATCTGTTGGAAAGTCAGATGATGCTTGGATGGTTGTTCAAACACAGAACCATGATGCTGAAGATTCTCTTCTGGAATGGGGAGAGCAGCTTGGTGTTAAATCTAAATTGCAGATAGCCTGTAAGTCTCCATAGAACTTGCTGATAAATTATGAGTGCTTTGAGCATATGTGCAATGCCATCCATTGAAAATTGAGAGCCTTCCCTACATTCTTTGTTGGAGCATGCATGTAAAGAAAATCTTGATGCTACAGTCCTTTGGTGTTCATTAGTATTTTATCTTTCCACACTTTTAATGTGTTTGCAAATCAGCAATGTTGATTTGAGCTTTTATGTTCATCCTATTAATAACGGATGTGCTGACAATGTCTATGTTATTGTATTTTAACCAGAAGATAGATGATATAGTGGAATAGATGGCTAGTCAGTAGATGTCAGTGAATGACCTAGTAAGAAGTTTTTTTTACTCTTAATGAATACTAGGATGCTTAGCTATTCGAGTAAATTTTTTAACCAACTTAAATTTCACTAAAATTGATCATTGAATGCTGTCTTCATGGACACTTCTTGGTATCAGCATACGTATCATTTATCTGATTTCAGAAGGTTTAGTTTTTCAGGGAGCTGGAAGAGGAATGATAGCTTCTGAAAGTATAGGTGTGGGGGGTATTGCTCTTGAAATTCCAGAGTCCCTCATCATATCTGATGAGCTTCTTTGTCAATCTGAAGTGGTATGTTCTCCTTTGGTAATCTAACTTCCTTTGTTTAAGCACCGAAATACTTTGAGTACTGACTGACTCAAAACATGGGTTTCTGATATAAATAAATGTTGCTTTATTGTGTGCAGTTTCTTGCATTAAAAGATTGCAATAGTATCACTTCTGAGACTATGTTACTGTTGTGGAGCATGAGAGAGCGGTATAATCTAGCTTCAATGTTTAAACCATACTTTGATACACTCGACAAATTTTAATACAGGTACAAGAATTTTATTGTGTTCTGTAAGAAAAGTCCTTAATCTAGTTCAAATAATAATTTCACCAAATGCACTTACAGGCTTGAGTTTTGGAATCGATGCACTTGCTGCATTAGAAGGAACCCTTCTTTTTGATGAGATAATGCAAGCTAAGCAGGTAATATCATTTTGGTTTGTGATATTGTTCTTTTAATTCTGTAAATCACTGCTCAATTGGTACATAGCACTATAGCAGTAATTGGTTCTTTATTGCAGCACTTGCGCCAGCAGTATGATGAATTATTTCCCTTACTATGCACAAAATTTCCTGAGATATTCCGGAAGGATGTGTGCACATGGGATAATTTTCTGTGGGCATGTGAACTGTGGTATTCCAACAGTATGATGATTGTTCTAAGTAGTGGAAAATTATCAACTTGCTTGGTTCCTGTTGCTGGACTTCTGAATCACTCGGTTTGTAGTTCTGTCCCTGGAAGTTTTCTTTTATTAGTCTTCAGATTTGTTTCTTATGTTCTCCTTTTCATATTTTCTCAAGGTGTCCCCTCATATTTTGAACTATGGTCGAGTAGATGAAGCTACAAAATCATTGAAGTTTCCTTTGTCTCGACCCTGTGATGCAGGGGAGCAATGCTTTCTCAGTTATGGGAAACATCCAGGGTCACATCTTGTTACATTCTATGGTTTCCTACCAAGAGGCGATAACCCTTATGATGTCATACCTTTAGGTAATCTGTTATGGTAGTTGTATTCCTAGCTGCGTGTAGATCTGCAAGTAGAGAGGTTGCTTCTGCTGTCTTGCCAATGAAATGTTGGCTGGCCTAGATCATGTAATTGTTACAACAGTTTAGTTTGGCTATCTTGATTTCTGTCCAGCCAGCATAGCCATTTCAATTGCTCAGGGACTAGGCACAGTTTCCATGAATAGCAGGCTCCCCGTTTGTGATCAATAGATTTTGTGCATCCTTTATTTCTCTATGCAAACAAGTAAAGTCTAGACAAAATCATATTACAGATGCATGATTATGTGCAGATCTTGACATATCTGCGGATGATGAGGATGGCACTGCTCAATCTCTGACTACAAGCCAAACCACTCATATGGTTCGTGGGACATGGCTGTCCAGATCTAGAGGATTTCCCACATATGGTCTGCCTCAGCCCTTGCTGTCCCATCTCCGTGCTGCTCTAGGTTGTGATATAGATGAATCCACTATGGAGGCTGATGTAAGGATGCAGTGATGTTTTCATGAATGATATTCGGGCCACGTCATTTGATTGATGTTCATCTAAATCCCATCTTTTCATTGTACTTTCAGATAAAGGAAAACGACAAGGTGGTGCTGGAAACAATCCTGTCCATATTTAATCCCATGCTTGAAGCATTGCCTGAGCAAGATGATTCCAGCCGGTGCTGCTCCATGCTCAAACACATTTTGTGCTGATGCCATACACTAGCATCACTTACCCACTGTAGTTCATTTGATTCCCTGCAGGGAGAGTGCCAGTTGGGATGTGAAGCTATCATTGGACTACAAAGATCTGCAGAGAAAGATAATATCGTCCATTGTCACTTCCTGTACCTCAGCCTTGGAAAATTTTTAACTCCTGCTAGATGGAATCATGGATTGAAGTGCTTCACCAATTGAATTGCAAGAAAACCCACACTGGGGCCCTGCTGGAATGCTTCTGCTGACGTGTAGATTGCGAAGTTGTTGCACATGGTTTATCTGTACCAACTGCAATTTGTGACCATATCTACTAGCTGAAGTTGCTCGTCATCAGTTGCTTCATCCGAGGAATGCGGAGTCATGGGGTTGTGCCTCCGTGGCTTGTGATTTAAATCGCACCTGATTGTTACTACCGCACAGTAGCGTTTGGTGAAAGAAAGCTAGTACTTTGGATTTAGTTCATTGGGAACCAAACTTGCTTTTGGTGAACGAAAGCTACTTTTGAACTAATTTCATCGGAATGTGGTTGTCCTCCATGTGCTAAAATCGCTAACCATGGCTATAATGTGTGTTGCAACACTATGTAATTCGACAATACACATTGGCCAGCACCGCTAGCAGCGGTCCCATCTGCTAGCGGCCGGTGCCCGCTCTAGTTCCGAGAGCATCAATAAGAGTCTTTTTAAATGTTGCTCTTTCTGACTCTTCAATAGCTTCTTTATTTTGCACACTCTCAAGAGTCATTTTTAGCTTCTTTATTTTGCACACTCTCAAGAGTCATTTTTGCTCTTCGTTTTTTGCTAGCGAGATGTGTATAAGAAACTTTGCCTACTATGAATAGCTATTTGGTTTCTCTTACTATTTGGAGGCGCTCCTCTTTTTCTAGAAGGAACTGTAGCTCCTCCAATGGGGCATTGATCCAAGTCGATCAAATGTGAGGCATGTCTTCACAAGGCATATCTTGGCTAGCTTCGTTTCATTGCTGTCTTTGATTTCCATTTGATCTTTAATTGGTTTTGAATGCCACTTTATATCTGTGAGACAAGTACTATGTTAGCCAACGTCATTTATTCCTAATGACCTAATTTAGGTAGCGTGGGCAGTAACTAGGTCATCTAGGTGTGTATTTTGGATTTTAGGTTGGTGCCCACTGCCGGGAATCTAAAGATACTAGAACTGGAAGCCACGCCGCGGCCTGGTGGTGGCCACAGTAGCAAAATTGTTTTACAGCATCGGATCAGCATCCAACGAAGGCCAATCTCGCCTTGGCATCTGTACGGTCTATTTCGTTGTTGTCGATCTCTCATTGGACAAGTAGAAAATATTTACCTCAACATCTCTGTCCGGTTCTTCCTCTACTCCCTCGGTCTCTCCTTCCTCTCTCTCTCTCGTGAGGCACAGGGCGAGGGTGCATACGCCGGACGCCGCTGCACCAGCTAGGGTGGGCTCGCCGCTGGACGTGGGTGCGGGCACAGCGACACGTCCGGCGAGCGCACACCACCGGCGCCTGGCATGGAGGCCGCCAGTGCGGGCTGGTCTAGGCGCGGCGGCCGCCGGCACCACAGTGCGAGCAAGTCCAAACGGCGGCTCAGGCACGGGTGGCCATCGAGGACATCAGCGGGGTGACTCCAGGTGAAGGCGACCTCTCTCACTTGCTCATCCTCTCCTTTACTCGCCGGTGCGGCGGTGCCGGGGTCAACCGTCGGTCTGTGATTGCCGGCTACCTTCCCTGGGTCGATCCGGGGCCTCCATGACCGGATCCATGGCCTCCATGGCTGGGTCTGTTCAATCGGCCACCGGATCTAGCCTGGTGGCGCCTTGCGGAGGCCGGGCGAGCGCGCAGGGGGCGCGGTGGTGGTGTGGGACAAGCGAGCAGCGGCCAACGTCCTGCCGCCATGGCCGCTGCAAGAGTAGGCCCCGACGCGAAGACAGTGCGGTGGTGTTGGGCAACTCCTTCCCTGCTACGGTGGTGCGACGGCGGGGGCGGGGCCCAGGGGTGGACGAGATCTCAAGAAAATCCCCTGGTGGCGTCCATTCAGGTGTCGTTCCCTTACCCTCCTTCTCGGTACGTTGCCTTACCCAGGTGCAGCAATGCCACCCTTTCTTCTACCTCCAAACATCAACTTTCTGCAGTTTATTTTTATGTACGGTTAGTGGTTGGTTTTGTTCTTACTTCGTACTAAGTGCAAAGCTTATTTATGTTGGAATGCAGATTCTACACCCAGATGCAAGTTTCAGACTTCAAAATAGGTCAGGTGTTGTACTAGCTGCGGATTCGACTGTCCAACAATACATTAACTTGAGCTTCACAGCTACTATGGTGGCCTGCTGGGCACCCGACGAATTGTGCATTGTGCATCTGAAGAAAGTTGTATTGTACGGCAGTCTGTTTGGTATATCGTCTTTGATCTCAACCATTTTCCCCTTTGCTCCATTATGAGGAACCTTTGTTTTTTGCTGCTATGGATTTCTTAGGTAATTAGCTGGTTAAAAAGCAAAACATTGGCTTTAGATCTGCAGATAATCTAAATGTGGAAAAAAATTAGCTTGTGTATGGACTGCAACTCTCTTTAGATGCCCAGTCATTTTAATATAGTGCTGTCTAAAACCTTTCCTATTATCTTAAGATGTCTTATTTGAAAAGGCTAGGCCAGCAGAGACTTTGGGCAGTTATCCATAGATTTTGTAATTATCTCTTTTTTTATATTATTGCTATACTCTATCCCACTAATGTGGACAATTCTATTTGTCTAATAATTACTGACAGAAAAAAGTGACATGGTAAGTTTAACATCGTCTATTTACCCTTCTATAGAGTGGCAGAACATTGGAATCTGACAATAAAAACTGAACTTTATTTACTTCTGTGCGACTATGTGAATGCCTTGATGATGCCGGCTCCAAGCTTACAATTAAAATTTTTACATTGCTAAGAAGCAAATAGATAGTTTATACGCATCAGGAGCTCAAATATGACATTGTTTTTTTCCTTTAGTCCACCTGTGATGCCGTTATTCTCGAAGCCCCTGCGTTCAAAGCTTGGCATACCTGAATGACTTGCTTTTTAATCGGTTTTTCTGAGCTAGGTATGCTTATAAAAAATGGCTTAATTGCAGAGTTGCATACCGTCGGAAAAATATACTCCTTTCACACGGGTGCAGGCCAGGAAGACACAAATACATAAGAAAGGTAAATTTCATTTCCTTCTTTCAACTTCTAATTCTGACTTTAGAGGAAAAACATTAATACTCTGGGTGGATGGTCTGTGCATGAAGGAAATAAAGAAACTTTAGAGTATTTCTCATGTAGTGTCAAGACCTAAAATAGTTTATTGCATTGGCTTCTTTGTTTTTGCCAAGAGATGTGATATATCGCATTAAGCAGTACATTGGCTTCTTTAGAGCTACAAGCCTTAGGGTGAGGCCAAAGGGTTCACACTGGCACCGAAAAAAAAAAAGTTACACCATCCACTCTAAATTTATGATTGGTGTTCATCAACATTTGGTCCAGTCATTATGAATCTATGATGTTGAAATTTGAATGAATCAAGTTCTTTCTGTTTTTGAATGTGGCATTTTGAGATTAGGGACAACTATTATGCAAATTCAGTAGGACAGGATTTGGCCATGTTGTTGCTTTGTATTTCCACCTGGTCGGATTCGATAACACTCTGTGTACGCTTCCGTTAGACAGAGGTTTCAGATGATTAGCTTGACTTCCATCTAAATGACAGTCAAGCTAATCATTGCTCTTGCATCATACATATCTTTCTTGATAGTTTGCATGCCTAGCTTGGATATTTGCTCATGCATCATCTAAATATATGCTATGCGCCTAGCTCGAATAACGACTCCTCAAAGGAACTTCCTTTCCTCTTCAAAGGTACAACTCCAGTGCCATGTACTGATGTACATATTCCTTTAGACCATACCTGCAGGGACATAACATGCATTGACTTACATTTAAATGATTTGAACAGATTGCTCTCCTCCAACCTGCAGCTTTGAGTCATATATTCTAACATTTACACATTCGCTTTACAGAGTACCATGGTGGCAGCAGCTTCAAATCGGATTGAAGCTGGCATCACTGATCTCGTCCACACCGGTGATACCTTCAATTCAGAGTTGGCCCCAGTCACCGTCCCTCCTATACGAAGACATGCATACCTCTGGCTTAATCTGCATCGCTATGCTATCTTATGCTATTCCACTCTTTTATGTATGGTTGTGTCAGACCTCGACATCTACCTAATCGCTTGTAGTATTTAGATCATGTCTAAACATCTGGTATCTGAAGTCTGAACATCTGGTACTGTATTATTTAGCTCATGCCTGGACAGCTAATGTTTGTATGCATTCTCTCTACAAATATTGTTGTGGCCATTGCTCGCGCGCATGGGCGCGCACGAAACACTAGTAAATAGTATACACTAATAGCAAGATGACGCGCTAAGCTGTGCTAGCTTTTCCTACACAAAAAAGGGCAAAAAAAGGCAAAAGCAAAAACCATCGCATCGACTACAGTGTTGTAAAGTGGCCGAAGACCTAAGGCCAATCTCAATTGGTTTTATGGAATATGTCATGTACATTAAATGAGTGTCACATCAGCATAAAAAAAGAATATTTGCATAAAACTGAGAAGAGAGAGAGAGGAGAAAAGTTTCATGGCCACGACACGAGTCAGCTTTGTTTCCAACTCATCAGAAACTGGATGACACCTACACTGAGGGGCTTGGTTGGTTTCATTCTAGCGAATCGTTTCATCCTAGTGAATCTTTCTTCTTCCTTCGAGCGTAGATGTGGCCGCCACCGCCGGCAGGGACACAACCTCCACACTCCACCGAGCGCGGGCTCGATCGTGGGCGCGACCTCCACCGTGGGCGCGGGCTCCGCCGCGGACGAGAGTATATTTATGAGAATGAGTTCGGGGCATCTTAATTTTCTTTATCAATTGAATTCATTCTAGCATGTACAATGATCCTTTCACTCTCAGTTTATACATAACATAGAGGGCATAATATAAGGAACTGGGCCAAAACTCTGAGTTTTTTTTTTGAAATAATACCGGAGGAATTTACACCCCTACAGCTTTTGGTGCAACACTCAGGATTTGAACCCTGGGTGGGAGCTTCCCAACCATTGGCCTTTGCCACTGCGCCATGAGCCCCTTTGCGCCAAAACTTTGAGTTGATTCCTCTTGTGGGAGTTTTTAGTTAGTACTCCTTCCATTATGTAAAACCACAATGACTTTGAATTTAAAAGGGAGGGAGTAATTGTTTTGTGAGTTTTTTTTAGACTAATTGTTTTGTGAGTTGTGACCACACATTGCTTCATCCGTGTCACACGTGTTAGGAAACATGTCTCAATCTAATTAGCATCATCAATAATTAATACCTCAACCAAATGTGGTATATATATGGTGATGTATTCCGATAGGTATGGTAGCTTCAATTGATGGAGAACTCGATGATGACGATCTTAACTTCGAACCAAGTCTGATTCGAACCTCACATATGTTATACCACTATTAGTTATGAACCACACATGATTGACCTCACTAAGAAGTTTTTTCTACAAGCGACCACTTTTGTTATATTTAATTAGTAGCCTAACATTATAAAATAAACTAAACAAACTTTAAGCGTACAACCAATGCTAGGTGCAATAAAGTATTAGTTTGGTATTGAAAATTGAACATAAATTAATTTATCTTGAGTATAAATGGTTATTGTCTGTGAGAATAAAGAAACAGAATGAAAGCCACTAGACATAATATGTACTACCTCCGGTCCCTTTTGTACGGCGAACACACAAAACAAGATTCAAACTGATACAAACTTGATATGGTTAGATTAAGGATCAAATATACTATCCAATGATCATAATTTTATTTTTTAAAATAATACATAATAAATGGATAAGCAACTTGTAATTTGGGTGACCGTGCCATATTTGATTACGCCTTATAAAAGGGATAGTATGTACATCACGGCATGTACGAAAGTTTGACTAAATTTATATGACAAGATAATAACACTTATTATGCAAACTAAGTATCATTAAATTCTTCATTAGTTACCGTATTATCTATTTGGTGTCATCAATCTTGGTGATTCTCTCTATAGTTTTGATCAAACTCGAGATATTTTGGCTCTTCAAAATTTTTAGAATAACTTATAATTTAGAATGAAGGAAGTAATTTATTTCCGTGAGTTCTATCAGCTTTTGTTTTTTTTTACTCCGTATATAATACAATCTATTCGATGCCCACTAGTGGTGATTTGGGGTTTTCATGCTTATCATACACACCATTTGGAAGGATCAGAACCTTTTTCCCCGAATAAAGAACATGAACAAATTAAAGTGCCTATGTATCGTTTATGCTTTTCTTAGATCTCTTGTCACACACCCACTTGGAAGTGTAGGGACTCTTGGTGCCATGCACTGTGGCCACAAACTGCCAACATCAAGGGCAAGGTAAGATATTTTTCCTCACCATCATCAGTGATGGTTGCTGTCTGTGTTAGTGTCACTACGCACCACCAAAAAGTAGTAACTAGGCTATTTCGTTTGACACACTGAATCCCGAGCGGCGAGCGGTACAACACTAAATCGACGACAATTTGTAGATGTATAATTTGTACATGAAAGCAATTAAGCAAAGGACGGTAGTAACTAGACTAGCAGTACATTGCTAATTGTTGTTTTTTTTTGGTATGGTAGCTAGCCTACCCACGGGTCACAACTTGTTTGTATTATCGTTGTTTGTTGTTGGAGTACTACACTACACCTGTTCTGTTCTTCAGGTACACCGTACGCGACATCTGTAGCACAGGTCATCATTATTCGGTGCATAATTTGGTTGGTGCCTCCACAGCATAACCTGATTAAAATGATTGGCCCTCACAACTAATCACATGATTTGTAATCATGGCTCAAGGTTCTCTCTTGGATTATGCAATGATCAAAGAGTGCCAGATTGCCATCCTTTACAGATCTGATTATATTGAACAAATCACATCGTTATTTTTTAGTTCTGACAGATATCATCATACTAAATATATTACTGTAGCAATGTACTAGTACTATGCAGTAATCAGAGATCTGCAGCAGCATGTGTGTTGGACTGTTGGGTCCAGTGGCTGGCGCGTCAGCATCCAAAGGGGTGGCCAGCCGCACGAGTCAGCCCCCACCACCATCGCCATCAAGGCGAGCGACTATTTTGTTGGCTGCCCTCTCTGGCGCTGGCGCCATACCTGCCGCAAACTGCCGACACTTTATTTTTTATTTTCTGATGAATAGTTAATTTTTGTCCGGTAGCAGTATTGTTTATTCATGCGTTTTCTAATTTGCTCTCCTCCTTTATTTATCGCCCGAAATTTCAGGAGCTTCCAAAGTTAAACCCCACAAGCGTTGATCTCACAACATCGTTGAAAGTCTCATATTTTGGAAAAATCTACTACGAGCATCTCAATGATATGGGCTAACACTTGTTTCTAATTAGCTAATAAAAATATAGATAAAAGGAATGTCAAAACAAACAGACTTGAACATCGTGCTCGGTGAGAGACATACCTCATGAAATATAAGCATTGTATATTCAAATTTAGAGTTTAAAAAGACAATGAGATGCACAAAGCCTTGCCACAGCGATCTAATGTACTCGCTCAATCCAAAAAAAAAAATATTTTGAATTTTAAATGCCACAAGAAGTTTACTTCATTTATAGAAAAAATATACAATATATATCTCTAAATAATTTTATTAAAAATTAGATTTAAAGATCTTTCTAATAATATTAATTACTTATCATAAATATTAATTTATTTTAATATATAATTGCCGATAGCTATTTGTGAAAAGCAGTGATAACTTTGGCTCCATGAAAAAAATAACAAAAGGAGGCATGTCACATGGATTATACTATGAACATACACAATTATCTATGCTTCATCAAAATATACCATAAAACATGGAAGTAGAAAGTATAATTGACAACTTTTGTGCTGAAAATATGGTTGAGGTGGTAGTGGTGGGGAAGAAAAGAGGAGGCTGACAACTGACGTCCTGAAGCCACCAGAAACGAAGAACCAAAACCAAACAACACCGCCAGCAGGGGGCGGCGATATAGCCAGGGAGTAGTTCACTTCCCCTCCCTCTCTCCTCCCCTCCTACGCCAGCTCTTCCTCCCCGTCGTCGCGTCGCCTCTCCTGCCGTCCTACGTCTCCCTCCTCTCCCCGCTTCCGCTTCCTCCCCGCCGAGCGGAAGGAAGCGCGCAAACAATCGCTGCTGCCTTTTCTTGGCGTGCGCTGCTCCTGATCGGCAGGGCCCCCGCGGGATCTCGCTTGCTGGTCTGGCGGCGCGACATTGAGAGGCCGGGCGCCTGGAGCCCGGACGGAGCCGCCGCAGTTGGTGTTGTGGGGGCCTTGGAGCCGCCGGTCGGGTGCCTGGCTCCTGATTTGATCTGCGGCGGCGGCGGCGGCGGCCGACATGGCGGCGTCGGGAGGGCTCGAGCAGTGGCAGAAGGACGGGTTCTTCCAGGCGGCCGAGGAGGTGCAGGAGTCGGCGGACTTGTGAGTGCCTTGCCCTCGTCATCTTGGCTTCGATTCGTCGCGCCCGGGGATACAAAAAAATTCGAACTTTATATGCGATGCCTATCGCTTGGCGATTGTTTTCGCCGTGAATTTTGATTGTCCTTGTCCTTTTTGTTTGGAAGGTTGGGTTGCTGTTCCTTGATTACGGGTGTACTCAGTCTGTCGGGTTCTGATCTGACCCGTGCTTGTTTGCGGTCCTGGCAGACTCGAGAACTCTAGTTTCTTGAATTTTCTACTAATTTTGTTAGTGATTATTATTGGGCTAGTTGTCGATGGGGCTAAGATGAGATTTGGATGCTTCTTTGCGGTGCTCTGATTGGTGAACTGCTGGCTCTACCTATTTTGTCCGTTCTTTCGGTTTAGTTCAGATTGTGATGTCGTAAAAACTGCTTCTTTGGTGGTATCTCATATCTTATTGGGTTGATTTTTGTTTCTATTTTGTATTGTATGGCTGGGGCAATTAATGCTCTATTCTAATCAAGTAGACTACAATTTTGCTTCAGTTGACAATTCTATTTGTTAATTTTTTCATATAATGCTGCTTGGATTGTGACAATTTTAATAAGCTCTTGTTGAAACAGACATTTGCACTTGCAAATAGTCAAATGCAAACAGGAACATATATTCTGATCCAATTTTCCTCGAACTTGGCAACTTATCCTTTGCAGGATGGAATCTGTCTATAGAACTTGGATGCGTGAGCGAAGTAATGGTTCTAGCTCAGAGGAGGTGGACGATCTGCAAAGGGAGCTTCAGACAGCTTTAGGAACTGCAAAATGGCAGGCATGCTTTTACCTAAACCTTTATATACTACTAGTAGCTTACTTATGGTCTTGTTAATTATTGCTAGTGATTGTCTGTGCAGTTGGAACAGTTTGAGAGGGCTGTAAGTTCAAGCAACGATAAGTACTCACTGGAAGAGGGTACAGTGACAAGGCGTCGGCAGTTTGTTGTAGCAATTGAGGATCAGATTTCTCGAGTGGAGAAAGAAATAAATGGTTCATTGATGGACAATGGCAGGCAAGGGCTCAACTGGGTGAAGTTAGATGATGAAGAGCGAGATGATCTTGTCGCTTTCCTTTCAGCACCTGCAGAGTTCTATTCAGAAATGGAGAGCACAGGCAGCAGTAACCATGTCCCATCTAGACAAAAGAATGTGCCAGTTCGCATGAATGACCAAAGTGATCCAGCTTTAATCATTAAAGACATATATGAAGTGCCACGCAGAGAAATTTCTACTGTTAAGAGTGATGTTTGTGGTCTAGCTGAGGAGTTACATGGCCTTAGAAGAAATTTGAGTGTAGGTAATGATCATTGGAAGATTGACATTGGTAATGAGATGGTTGATGATAGAAAATTGTCCCCAAACGCAACTGGGGTTCAGGCTGCAAGTCAGACAACTGCTTTATCAGGCATCCGGAGAAGCACAGAATCTTTAACAAGAGTCAGATGGTTTTGGAATAGCTTGTGGAAACCCAAGAGTGATGAACCTCGCTCATTAAGATATGATATGTCAAATAATCTTGACCTCAGGGTTCTATCGTTATTAACACAGGTATATCAATTTCCCTGCTGCCCCACACTATTCTAGATTTAAGATGTTTAGATGTAATATGATGTTATTTACAGTAATTTATTTGACATATTTGTCTGCAAACAATCCTTGGAGATGTTGACTCGATAGTGTAGCATCCCTAATGGTGGTATGTATGCCTCATTTGAATAAGTAATGAAATCAAACCTTGCTGTTTTCTGTAAAATGCAATGGATTTAAACGTACAAACTCAGTATATAGACAATAATTGATATTATGAAGTTTTCAAGATAATCATGGGATGACGAACTTTGATTTATATTGGCTATTGTATGCCAATGCATATGAAATATTGCTACATCCGAAACCCTGATTGTTATTTGCTGTTTTTCATTTTTATCGGTGTAAATATGTGACAGTCTTTTATGCATAGCAAACATATTTTGTTTCTTTTCCTGCATGATCTGTTTTATAAATATCCTCCTTTTGACTGGCTCACAAAGTTAATCACATCCAATTAAGTTTGCTGAATCCAGTGGTTCTTTATGTTTTACAGAGATTTAATGGGCTAGCTGAAAGAAGCAGAAATTATTTGACAAGTTGGAAGGAAAATTCCAGAATTTCTGGACGGACTGGTGGACTTCATATACAAGGCCAACAACCAAACATTCAATTTGGTCGTTCTATTCGGATCACCCTCTTACTGGTGTTGAGTATCTTTCTGATTGGTCAGTGCCAAACTTGTCTTGCTTTACACTATGATAGTGAAAAAACATATTCACATACACTATAAGAAAAAAATTGAAGTTGTCATGCTTTATGAGAATATAATCGTTCCTGTCCTGTGTGGAGATCTCCAAGGCATGTTCCTGCGTACCAGTGAAACAAATAGCTCATAGCATAACTTCGTGTATATCCATGCTTTTGGTGTGGCATCGTTTTGCTAGTTTCGTCAACTAGCATAGGCTCAATACAGTGTTATGGCTTATATTTGAAAATTTACATATGGCAGATATTAGCAAGTGCAACAGATATAGGTTGAAACCTGTGTTCTGTTTTGTCAATACTAATAATCACATTATGTGTTTTGCAGTACCATTCCTCGTCTTAGCATGACAAGGCATGCATTGTTTCACTGGTGAAGGAACATTTGGACAACTAATCATGGTCCTGCTCATACTACAAATCATGATTGGTGTTATTCTCAAGTCGGCAAATGCAGCAAACCAACCATGTCATTTACATGTGTGGCTGCATGTATGACAGGAAAAGAAGCACGATGGTAAAGGTTTTGATTTTCCAATGCATGATTCCATAAACTCCTCACCGGCGCATGACCATGCTAAGATTTATCAGAGTTACAATCAATTTATGATCTGTTGTGATAGCTGGTTGATGCCAAATGGGGCTCTGCTCATTTCACCTGTCTATATCCCATGAATGCAATTGTAAAAAGTTGTAGAGCTGATAGGAACAGGCAACCAGCAAATATTTAAAAGATGAGTGAAATGATTTGTGGAAGTAGTGAATCTCAGTGAAATGAACTATGCGAAGGATCTGAATACGATTATTGATAATACATGAATACAGCATTTGTCAAACCGTTGGACGCACGCATGCAACTATTCAATGGTGCTTTATTGATCAAGGTTTCTACACTTGTCCTCATTTTATCCAGGCATGTTTTCGTACTTGCAGGTATTTAGATTTTTATCTGACCCCTTTGGGACTGCCAATGCGATGTAGTTTTAATGTTGATTGTTGAAGAGAAAAGGTTTTTTATGTGTCGTAACAGGCAAAATCTTATTTAGAGCTTGTTCGGTTGCTCAGTTGCTCTAGACTGAGTTGCTAAAATGATTCCAGTTGGAATTTGTTCACTAATCTCAATCAGTATAACATCCATGAGGAGATTAATTTTAGGCTGATCTAACTGAGCCCAGCTTGAAGCTTGTGCTCTGCTCCCTGTTGTGTGTGGTGTACACAAATCTACCTCGGTTGAAGCTCTGAGATAGACATCTCATTCACTGAAACTGCGGTCACTGACCGCTGCTGATCCCTAATCAGCACGCTGTCAGATCTCCAAGAACCGGCTCTTGGGCCATATGAAGCAGCAGCAGCAGCAGTGAAGCCGGAGCTGAAGGCGAAGGCTGGCCTGGACGGCGCTCGCCTGTCATCGGAAGTGGAGGTCGGACTGCTGAGCATGAGCACCACAGCAGAGGCGTCCGGCCGATCCGCCGGATTCTCCTGGACACATAGGAGACCGATCTCAATGCAGTTGAGGACCTCTGTTTCCGGGTACCCGAATTCGGTCAGCAATGGGTCAACCACATCTGCAGTTGAACCTGTTCTCCACTTGTCCCAGACCTGCACAGATAATTCATTATACATGTGAAGAAATACATGGGACACGGGTAAAATCATTCTTAGCAACATCATATCGTGCACTTACATGGCTCAGCACAGACACAGAGTCTATTTCAGAGTCGTATGCGCTGTTGTTCCTTCGTCCGGTCACCATCTCCAGGACTATAACACCGAAGCTGAACATGTCTGACTTGGATGAGACATGCCCCCAGTAGGCATACTCCGGGGACATGTACCCGCTGCATATGCATCAACAACATAATGTCAAGATCTGTAACTAAGAATTAATCGGGCTTACAAATTAATTATATCGATTGCCACATTGCTTGCCTTTGAACAAGGAAAGACCAGGGATAATATCGGCCCTAAAACTCTAAAATTTTTTTTGGCACATTGCTTGGTTGTTGGTATACTTACAGGGTTCCCACAGGTCGTCTTGTTATATCCCTAGACTGATCTCCGTGGAAAGCTCTAGCGATGCCAAAGTCTGAAATTTTAGGGTTCATATCCGCATCAAGCAACACATTGCTCGGCTTCAGATCTCTGTGGATGACCTTTAGGCGGGACTCCTCATGGAGATAGAGAAGTCCCCGCGCGATACCGCAAGTGATTGATAACCTCTTTCTCCAATCCAGCTGCTGTCGTCTCACTGGATCTGTATGTTCAGTGTTCACAACAAGAAACACAAATTAGAGGATGAATAATCCATGTCAGTTCTCTCGTCTGAATTTGAAAACAATGGTTTGATGGATACCGAAAAGAAAAGTATCTAGGCTTCTGTTGGGCATGTACTCGTAGACTAGCAGCTTCTCTTCTTGGAGGCACACGCCGAGGAGCTGCACCAGGTTCTTGTGCTTCAACTTAGCAGCCAGCACGAGCTCGTTCTTTAGCTCGTGAAACCCCTGAGAGGAGTTCCGTGAAAGCCTCTTCACAGCTATCTCTTCCCCGTCTTCTAATGTTCCCTTCACGACGACGACTGAGTTTAATTAGTATAATAATACTAGTAATTAATATATTATAAAATCTTATTGTGCACACTTGTGTCTCTCATTTCAAGCTTCTGCACGCATATAGCGGCATAGGCTACAATTTTTAGAAGCCATAAGTATGAGAAGTTAATTGTTGACAAATTTGTTTTTTTAACAAGAAAAGACAGTGAGTTAGCCAAGTGAGCCAGGCTCACTCAAATTTGTTATCTACAACTAATCAAATTGTGTATCTTTAAACATCTCTTCCTGTTAATTTGTAACAAAAGACCAATATGGTTGTGATAAATTTATGAACTAATATATATGCTTTGACATATACATTCATAGTTTTTTCTTCCTTTACATCGCATCTGTACAATCTTCAATGTTTATGCTGCCAGAACCTCAACTTAAATTTTATAACATATAATCTAGATTTTGGCTTCAAAATTATAATCTTAAATAGTTTCTATATTTTTTATCTACATGTTAAGTGGAAACTCTCTAATGGTTACTATATCTTTTTTTTAGCTATTAACTACTGGAATACCATAACCAACCCTTTAATTAGCCTACATCAGAACACTCAAGATGTTAAATTTTCTTTAGCAAATTGAAGTAATATGTTTATAGTAACATTTTCTGCTTACAAATGAAAATAATAGTGTGAATATCTAATAATGTTTTGATGTTTGAGTCAAAACATATATTGTTAGATAGAACTACCAACTAATATAATTTTGATTTATTTTCATGGATGGATTATAAATATAAGTTTAGAGAATTATAAGCGCCATTACCATGTATGTATTAATATTTCTTAGTCTCTAAAATAGAGAAATATATAGTTATGCCTCATGCATGCATGATTACTTGCTCTACATGATGGCACATAACATACATATTTATTTTAAGTTAATATTTATATATCAATATCTTAATATAGAAGAAACTTGTTATTTAGAAACATATATATACACCTTTTTATCCATTTATTTATAATGGCACATATTAGTATTTTATATGTAGACTTATCTGTATATTTTAGCTCATCTTTAACAACAAAATATGCAAAGATATGTAGATTATCTATTATAAGGACAGTAGTGGATAACTTTTACTTTAAGTTAGCTTCAATATTAGAGGAAGTGGGTGATTTATATAGACCTAACTCTTAAGTACTACATTCATTCCAAATTATAAAGGTATTCTAGCTTTTCTAAATATATTAGTTTTATTATGTATCTAGACATAGCACATATATGTAAATATATGTAAGTGTATAGTAAAATCAATATATCAAGATCTAGAACATACAAAAAGTCTAATAATTTAGAACCGAGGGAGTATATCACTGGCCGGGCTGCCAAAATACCAGCTTTTGGGTCTAAAATCCGTGCTCAACAACATCCAGTTTTCATTGGAAAAAATAAAAGAAATGTTTCATGTTTCATGCCAAGCTACAACTCTTTTTAGTTTAGAAATTTGTTATTAGTTATGCAGGATTGCAGGCCCTGTTCAAGATATGTGGAATGTACCTTGAAGACTTCTCCAAAACCTCCCTCTCCAAGTTTTTTTTTCCTCCGAGAAATTGCCTGTTGCAGTTTTTAACACCTCTAGATTAAGTTTCTCGGGCTCAACATATCGAGCGTCCTCTTCTTTGCTACTGTTATCTGCCGCCAAAATAGTATATGCATTAGGAAAATATTAATAGACGGCAACGCTATTCTACATCCAAGGTGTAGCTACACCAAGCGACAAAAAATGATTAGTCAGTATTATGCGTCAGTATTACGAAATACTGACTAATATTAACATGCGACGTACCGAACAATACTGAACAGTACTAAATTTGTCCCTTGGTGTAGCTACACCTTGGGTGTAGAATAGCATTTGTATAGACATAACATGAAGGATCACATAATTACTCCCTCGGTCTTGAAATACAACACATTAAGAAGTTAAGTGAAGAATATAAACATCTATTACATTCTTCCTTATTTTGTAATAGAAGTGCCAAAATGCTCTATATTTAAGGACTGAGGGAAAGTAAATAAAACAAAGAGAGAATTAGTTTACGCCAAGATAGACAAAAGTGCAACGTATCTACGACGTGCACTGATCTATGAGAGTAGCACGACCTAAAGATCATACTTCTTATGTATAATACTACCTCTGTTCCCTAGCGCATATGCATATCAAAATATTTAATAAAAAATGACTAACGATTTTAATTATTATAATACAATTTTTTTATAAATAGATTTGTAAGCAATTGTACTATCTAATAATCATAAGTTTATAAGAATAAAAAATATAATATAAAGTAAAGAAAGTGCATCACTAAAATTAACTTTTTTCTTGAATACGTAAATGATTTGCACATCTTAGTAATTAAGATAGAAAAGTTTAATACAAATAACGTGCTTCTAGCGAATGTCCTAGGAGATCAATAGGATTACAGCCGTGGACTGAACCATCCTAGCAGCAGATACACATATCGATATTATACAAATGACAAACAATCAGTAAGGGGCATTGACACGGCCTAGCTAGGAATTAAAGCATAATTGAGAATGTGTCATCATATCATACTGCAGCACGACCAAAATATCACGAGTAGTATGCTTCTTTTGGAAGAGTAAAAGCAATTATTATCACCAAGTCTAATTTTAGTATCACACTACTCTCAACATATCTATAACTTTAATCTCAAATTAAAGTCAACAAGGAGTTAGTGACCGAATTAATAATTAGGACTGCCATATGTCCACTGATGATTATAACGCGAAACCTCTCTCGGCATTTGATATGGTAGCCATAGCCGGTGATAGTATAGATACATTTATTTAGAATGGATTAGACAATAAACTCCTCAAGTTTTCTGTTCATGGTTTGATTAGTTGAACCACCGACTAATCTAGATTTTAATAAGAATATGTTTCTAATAAAAAATTATTTTATAACTTGGCAGTAAAACTCTTTGTCTTAGAAAAAAATAAATGGTTCAAAGGTCTATAATATTTATTTTTTTCACAGAAAAGTCAATGAAAAAAAAATCAACTGAGACGACGAACAGATTCTAAAATAAAAACTAAAACAAATAAAGAAAGCTGATGGAAGGTGAAAAAAATCAAACAGAAAATAATTCAGGGCACACAAAGGAACTAAGGGGGAAAAATCTTAGTTCCTTTGTGTGCTTTGTTAGACCTAAACTGAACATGACACGAAAAAGAGGATCAGAGACATTAAACCAGATAAAAAATTAGAATGCGGAATGGGATTAGAACTAAACATATGGTAAAAATTTTAGCTCTTTAATATTAGGAAATATGTGTAATATGTTCTAATGTTAACGTATTTTTTGCTTAGCTTCTAAAAACTTAGCTTGCTATTTAGCCTGTTATAGTCTTCTCATCATCAGTCTTATTAAAAAGCTAGTTGGTAAAGGTTATAGTAGCCACGCCGTGTGGGGTGCCTGCCTCGTGGGTGGCCAGCATCCTCCCCCCCCCCGGCTCCGGTGCTGGCCGGCCGGCCGCTGGTAGTGGTTGCCTGCTGCCGGCCGCTGTTGGCTAGCCGTGTGTGGTGGTTGCTGCTGGTGGCGGGCTGCTAGTGGTTGGCTGCCGGCTGTTGGCGGGCCACTACAGGCTGCTGGGATGGGGGTGCTCGATGGGGAGGAGCGGCTCTTCGGCGGCGGCGTGGTGGCGTAGTAGGCCGTGGTTTTGGCAGGTCAATGGTGCCGTGGCGGTGCTGCTGGCTGTGCCGGGTGTGGTGGTGGCTGCTCCTCTCCGTTGGGGGTTCGTCGGCAGGACGTCGCGGGGCTGCTACCCTTTCAGATGTGGGGGCAGCGGAGGGGTTCTCCCCTCTGCTCGTCCCTCTCCTCCCTCTTGATGGTGGCCGTCTCGTGGCGGTGGCTGGGGTTGTCCCGGCGTTGGGGGGTGGTCTTCGTCTTTTGTCATCTCCCCATGCCTCCGGCTGCCGTCGTGCGGCGGTCGCTTTGAAGACGGAGGCCTTGGCGTCCTCGGGAGTGCTAGTCTAGGGCTCTGCCCTAGATCCGATACTCTTAGGGGGTGGTGGTGCGTATGATGGGGCCTCGGCCGACAGCAGAGGTCGGCGGTGGCTTCGGCTTTGGCGGGTGGACGGTGGGCGTACATGTTGGTGAGAGGCCGGTGTTCGGGCGGTGGCACGGGGGGCGCAACTCTTCGGCTACTTGCGTGGCCGGCGTGTCTAACTCGGTGAGATCTCTTCTAGATGTGTGGCAACGATGACTTGGTGTTTGGCGGGATCCGACATCTTGACCGGCGCTTGTGCTTTCGGGTTCATTGGGCGAAAGCCTGGGGACAGCGACACTTGCGAGTGCTATTCCCCTGTTGAGGTGTCGATCCCTTAGCATATTCCACGGGCGAAAGCCCCGTCCTGTCTTGGACGAGCGACGGCGGCGCTTGGGCGTCGTGACCTTCTTGAAGGCGTCGCTGTGGATTGCGGTCTGGTCGGGGTGTCTCGGGCAGGGCTGGGTACGTCGTTCTCGCTGTTTTGTTGTGCGGTGGGTGGCAGCGGTGGAGTAGTCGTAATTTCTTTTTTTGGTTCCTTTCTTTGAGTTTTTAGTGGAGTGGTGGCTCGTGTCGATGACCCAATCCTACTGAGTTTAGTTGCTCGTTGCCCAGTTGTGGGGCTTCTAGTGGTTTAAAGTGGAGGCTCGTGTTGACGACCAATCCGACCGAGTTCTAGTGATTGGAGGCTTTGTGTTGAGGTCCTAATCTGACCAAGCGTGGAGCTGAGTAGAGTTGAGTTGACGCTTTTATGCGCGCGAGTTGAGTTGATTTGGTATCTGGGTGTATATTGTTGGGAGTAGGTATCCTCCAAAATTGTATGTTGTTTTTGCCCAGTTTTCACTTAAAAAACTGGACGGGCACTTATCTTCTTTTTTTCTTCGTTCGTCTAATAGAAATCATGGCAAAGATTTTGCCGTCCTTTCTAAAAAATTCCATCTCATGGCAAAGTAATGATAGCGATACCCAAAAGCTATATGTCACTCAAGCAATTTTTTGATCTCCGTCACTCGAATTTTGGGACGTCGGATCTTGTTCTACCACGCATCTGCGCCGTGTGTGTTGTTTTGGCGCCGACAGGTATGGCCCACATGTCAGGAATTTTTTTGGTAACGGCGCTATTTACTATTTTGAACTGTTCCGCCCATTCCGCTGTCTGTTTCCTTTTCTCCTCTTCTTCTTTCCGCTCTCGCGTTCGTCGCCGTCGGTGAGGCGGAACCGCGGCGGCGCGCTTCGCTTGCCGTCGATTGGCCGCCAGAGGTAAGGTTTCTTCCTGTTTCCTGTTGAGTTGTTGTAGGGCGGTTGGTTTCTCCGTCGATTTCGGCGTTTTTATGCTCGATTTTGAGGCTCCTTGGTTGGATTTGATGTTGAACGGTGAGCTCGCCGGCGATTCACCATCGTTTGTTAGTTATTTGGGGTTGGACGTTGACCTCGTTGCGCGCTTGGGTAGGATTAGTCGATGATTTAGGTTTTGGTTGGGGATTTTTTGGTCGGCGTCTTTCGTCCTCCTCGCTCCCGTCGCGGTGGCGGAGGCGAAATTGGGGGCGAGGCTGCCGCTCGTTGTTGTAGATCAACGCCCCCTTTTGCTTGTTGTTGTGGTTTGATTAGTTGTCTCAACTCCAAAATTAGCCATGGCTTGCATGTCTCATCTCTGAAAATTGTCATGGCTGCGTCCCTATTCTTCGGATCTGTCTTGGCCGAGGATTTGCATGTGCGAGTCGATCTGGTTTGGCCGCGGCTGTTGCGGTGAACCGCGTTCTCTGCGGTTGCTCGGCGTCATCTTCGAGTTTGAACTATGGTTGAACGGCATGCTCGCCGGCGACTCACCGTCATCTTCGATTCCGTCTTTTGTAGATGATATAGATCATTGCCCCCTCCTTCCATTTGGTGTCGTGGTTTTGTTATTCCCCTAATCTCTAAAATTAGACATGGTTTTTGCATGTTCCAACTCTGAAAATAGTCATGGATGCGTCCCTATTCATCACTTCTATTTTTAGGGGTAATAGCATGGACTCTAGGTCGATGTGCGATGTGATCTGCATGTGGCTGTGATTGTTTAGGAGCGGAGATGTGGTGTTTGTTTGAGATCGAATGCCGTGTTAGTTGATACTTGTGTAATATTGGTTTCAGAAATTCAGACTTTCAGTATCGTGTGTTTGGAAACTGATTTTGTCAGTGTGCCATGTGCTACTCTGCTTATTGTAGTCAGAGCACTTTGGTCTTTGAATCATTTTGATCAGTATCTCTTTTGTGTGATTTCTCTGTAGGTGGCTGCTATCCAGTATGTGTCAGTTACCTGAATGTTGATTGGAGTTGTAACCTGAAATGTGAACATAGCTGTGAACATAGCTGTATTTTCATTTAAATTTGTTCTACTATGGTTTAGTTAGTGCTTTCATTTCTAGTTTCTGCTTGCTGCTATTACTTCAGATAATTGCATATTATTTTGATTTTTGTTATTGGTGATGTAATCTTCTGTCAGCAACTGAATCAATCAAATAGAGGGAATCTTCTATTGGTTTGCAATCTGAATTACCTGTGGGTTAGTTATTGATTGGTGATGTTAATAGAGGGACTGAATCACCTGTGGTTTAGGTTATTTTCTGTATGTTTGAGCTTCTGAAAATTGTATTATTATTTTGCATGTGATGTCTCAACTTATCTGTATTAGTGTATTTAGTTATACAGAATTTTCTTGCAACTAACTCTTTTATCCTTTTTTGTGCCTATTAGTAGGTTCTGACAGTTTTTCTCACTGTTTCTTGTGCTTGTAATTTGAATTCAGAATCCTGTACAATTATATAATCTCCTGGCAACTTACATGGTTCCATTTTTTTGGTAATAGATGGCTTCGAAAAGGAGGTATGCACCTGTGGATGCTGCAAGTAGTGATTGTTCAGATGATGATGACGTAGATGAGTTTTCTGCACTGTCAATTCTTCGATCCTGATGTCAACACTGATCACAATCTTGGTGATCTCTCGGATCAGATGTAAGTAGAAACTTTTTACTTTTCCTATGTTCTTTTTGTGTTTGATATATTTTTTTTTATATTTGAATGTTTTGACCACTTTTTTAGGATTCAATGTCTACATGTCAGCAATCTTTCAACCATTTATTGTACCAGTATCTGAAACAAGTATGTTTTCTAGTTATATGCCTTTTTTCTAAATTTAATAAATTCTTCTTGGTTTTCTGATTTTCATTCTTGTCTTTTTATTTCAGTCCTTGAAACTGAAATAGTTGAAGAAGGAGCTCATGATGTCCTTGAATCACAATGTATGTAATGTTTTCTATGGTTACTTTTTCCTATAGTATGGTTACTTTGGTGGCTTAGTTTGTTCTATCAGAAGTATGTGACACAATGTTTTTTTCTCCACTTCGATTAGTTACTGTACATATTAATGTCACTTATAGTTGATTGTTAGATGTAATTGGTGTGCATTCACTATGTAAATACTTCTTTTGTACCTGTTTATTTGGCATTTTATCTATATTTTTGCTTTGTCCATGTTAAATAACTAGTAGGTTATTCATTGCCTTGAATATGCCTTTTTTAAAAAAATCTCACTCTTAGTATGATAGTTTCTTTTCAATCTGTGTTCAATAGTGTTGTCATTCATTGATTTTAAAATTTGCTTTTATTTCTTTATTGTTCTTTTGAATTATTTAGGTGAAGAGGCGAAGTCTGATCGTAGACCTAAAGTTGGTTTCTCAAGATTCTCTGTTACTACTTTCTCTAAAGTCATTTCATCTCTCTCTGAAGACCGCAAAGATGTGATTCGCAAGTATGGTTTTGGCTCTGTTCTTGTTTGACAACCGTCTTTGTTCCAAGAAATTTTGTCCATTGGGTTGCTCGACTCGTCAACTTCAACTCGCTTTGATATAGTTGTTGATGGTAAAGTTATTTCTCTCACTAAGGAGGCTGTGCACATGGTACTTGACCTTCCTTTTGGTGGATCTGCATTTCCTGTTGACTTTTCTGCTGGCAAGGCTTCGTTGCTGTCAAGATTCCAAAAGGATACTGTTCCTCCAATTAGTTTTTTCTCTGATGCTCTTATCTCCCAAAAGGAAATGTCAAATGAGGATATGTTCATTTGTTTTATTGTGGTTGCTATGAGTCATTTTCTTTGCCCCAACTCTTCAACAGTCCCATGTCAAAAGTACTTTGGTATCTTTGAAGATCTTGAAAAGATTAGATCTTTTGACGGTGTGCTTATATATTGTCATGGCTGCTTGAGTACATAAAGATATTCAATCGCTTGAAGAGTTGCAAGTCTACCCAACAAGCTACTCTTGGTGGTTGTCTTTACTTCCTTGCTGTAAGCTTCTATTGACTATTTTCTTTGTTTTTATCAGTTTTCGCCTTTTCTTTTTTTATTAATGTCTTGTTTATATTGTCATTATAGGTCATATATCTTGACCATGTTGATTTTGGATCTCATCAAGTTTCTTCGACAATTCCTCGGATATGTGTTTGGAAGCAAGACATGATTAAGGTTTACTCTACTCTTGACAAGAAGCAAGAAGGTTGTTTTGGTTATCATCCAATAATGGATTATTCGAGGACTTGCTATGCTAAGGTTATTTGTTTTCCATTGTTGGTTGGAATATTTATTTATGATTTGTTATCTTTCGTAAGCATTTTAATTTCTTATTTGTTTAGGATTTGAGTTTTCTCCTCGCCATCGCATCATCCGTCACGATGATTTTGTTACTAAGATTGATGAGTATGCTCGTTGTGAACTTCCCGTTGAGTTGAAGGATGGCATTTGCAAGCTTATTGAGAAGCATTGCTTGAATTGTGGGATTTCTGTAAACTTTGATGTTAACTCCATTGGTTCTTTGCCCGATGAAATGAAATTGACATTTATCAAACTTTGGAAGCATGTGTATTCTGTTAGCGCAATGTCCCAGGTCTTAGTTTTGGATGTTATAAGACTGCTTTCTGATTCTGCTGATAAAGTTGATAACTCAAGACCCGATGATGTTGCTTTGCTGAATCTAACCACATGGCATCTGATCATCTTTCTCCCCCGAAGCTGATCCTAGGACATGTGATGTTAATACTCATTGTAAGTTATCAATAATTTTTCAGTCTAGTTATCTCTTTGTTTAAGCCATTGTATCTTATTTTTCTTACTGTAATTTTTATTTCTTTCATTCTCCAGCAAGGTTTGTTCATGTTGACGAAGAGATTCAAGTTTCTCAATATAACCTTCTCCATAGTTTGCATGATGTATGTTTATTTGAATTTATCTTTTTTTTGCTTTAGTGTTTCTAACCATTTAATTGTACTTTTACCATATTTATTTTTTACTTTTCAGCGTTCGTGGTAATACTGTTCATGGCCAGTCAAGGATGAAGAACCAGTGTTAGTCTTATATTGGTTCCTTCTAATATTTTCTGGTTGCCTTGTATGATTTTTTTTTATCATTGAATATATATTTTGATTGTGCTTATTTTTATTTTAGGTTCTACTGATCCTGGTGCTAGTTGTTCTAAGAGCATGTCTACTCCTAGGATTCCTTTGGTCGATATTTCCAATTCAAATCCTGTGAAGAGAAGTTCTTTGAAGAAATCAGTGTCATTGGCCATTAATAGTTCTCCAGTTGAAAATTTGATTCCTGTTGGCATTGACAATTTGTATGCTCCTGATACCTTGTCTCCATCTGCTAAGCATGGGTTTTCAAAGTTTATTTCTCGAAGGTTACACCCTTTTTTTCATATTTTCAAGTGTTCTACTGCTAATGTTTTTTTCCATTTTATATTGTATTCTGATATTGCTGTTCTCCTATTTTTTCAGAGTGGTGGTTCAGTTTTGAAGTCTGCTTTGCGTACCTCTAATGTTAGTAGTTCTTTTACTATTATTCTCTATTTCAGTTAAGATATATTTTATATATTTGTTGTTCCCTTTGATTTTTGTGGGATTTGGGATTTTGGTACTTAAGTTCAGCTAGTAGGATCATGAGTGATGTGTGAAGGAGTTGATGTCGCACACCAGCTGTTTTCATATACAGTTAGTTTGGTAGTTTGTCCATTTCCAGCTTAATACTTATTTGCTTATGTCAGTATAGTATCTGTGGCTTCTAGATCGTTTCCTTGTAAAAATTCTTTGATATTATGATGCTTATCCTGAATTTTTCCTCTTATTCTATCATCATGCAGGACAGGGCCCTTAATATTTTCTTATCCCCTTTAATTTTTTCCTTTTTTTAATATGCAGGATAAAGTGTTAATGCAAACTTTAGATTTCACCCAATTGTCTCCTTCTCCTCCTAAGGCAAATTTGTTGGTGTTAATGCTCGAAGTTCGGTGGTAGTTTGCCTTCTTCTCGCTAAGAACAAAGCTAACGTAATTCTTTTCATACTTTTTATTTTATGTTTCTTATTTATGTTTTGTTCCTCAGAAATTGTATTTTTAAAATCCTAGTGAGAATTTGGTTTTCTATAATTATCTTCCTTTTTTCTTTTTAGATATCTCCGAAGTTGCCATTGTTGATAAGAAATCTTTTGAACATTCTGTTGGTTTTAAGAAGGTTAATCCTAGAAACAACTGTGCACTTCAACGTGGTGGGGTTGCTAGGTCTGCTGCTAATCAAGATTCAGGCCCTTCATCAAATGCTAGTTTGCCTAGTTATGCTCGCTTGACTCAATCTTTTAGAAGGAAGTCGAAGGTTTGTCTACCGGTGGAAAGGTTCCTTTGCATGGTCCTAGGAGGTTTCTTAATCCTGCTCCTTTGTTTCGTTCTACTGATTATGACACTGGGAAGTCTAAATTCTATCAAGTTTCAAAGTCCGAAATTGACAACTACAAGATTCTTGAATAAGTTGGCTTGTTCGAGTATCAAACGTCGTATTTCTTGATTCCCTTTTTCTTTCTATTCAGCCTTTCATCCTTTTTAGCTGTGTATGTTTTAATTTGCTTATGTTATTTGTTTGTTTGCGGTGAAGTTGCTGTGTATATGTCTGTGTTAAATGCACGTTTTGGGCTTTAGGTGATTCTCTCATGCCTGGAGGATCTGTCAAGAAGTATGTAGTAAATGCCTTTTGCTATAGCTTGTTTTCTAAACCCAATGGTCATCCAGATTCTTCAAAGAGGCATTACTTTTTCGAGAAAATTGGTGTAAGTTCTGTTTTTCTCCCCTTCCTTTTTTCTATAATGATTTAAATTTTTATTACAAGTTATTTGATTATTATTTTTTTGTTAGGAGAACATGCTTAAGGATTTTAAAGTAGCCGATCATGAAATGATGAAGAACACTTTTTCCAAAGTCGCGGTGAGCAAGGCCGTTGTATCAATCTAATATGTTAATTTTTGTATTTATTTTTTGGATTACGTGTCACGGCCTTTTTTTATGTTGCCATGATCCTTTTACTTGGATAATCGCATTCTTCGCTTTTTCAATGATTTGTTCACTGCTTTTTGTCAATCACTATTGTTTTTCACAACTTACTTTTTTATGTTCTAAGTTTGTAGTTGATAGAATCCAAGGACTATAGGACTTTTTGTTGAATAGCTTTGCTTATACATTTCCTAACTTTTTTCTTCATGTGTTTTTTTTCAGTTGTTCTTCCCTATTCTCTATCGGAATCATTGGTTTGTGTTTGTAGTTGACAATAAGGACAAGAGCTTTGTATTTCTTGACTCTTATTACCCTGAGAATTCTGAGTATCATGAAGAAGTTGATGAAAGGCTGGTATGTTTATTCCTTTTTGATTTTTCATTTTTTATGTAATTCAACAAATTTGTATAGAAAAAATTGAAATCTTAGTTTTTTCTATTTGTAGATTAACTCTTTTCAGTACTATTGGAATGAGTATGTCCAAGTTGACATGGATTTCAACTTCTACGCACCTCGACACCCCAATGTTCCTCGGACCTCTTCGAATTCGTAAGTTCTATATGCATTGGAATTTTTCTGCATTTGTGCGTACATATAAATTCTACTTTTAGTAGACTTCTTTCAGATTTATACTTGTACATCTTGTGTAATTTTTATGTTTTTTTAATATATTATGTGCATGTGCAGCGTGATTCGCATTTATGCCATGATGTTTCTTGAGCACTGGACTTCTCCTAGGGATCTTCTAACAAATGTGTTTGGCCCTGAAGATATTCCTTCCATCAGAGTCAAGATGGCTAATGAGCTGTTTTTTCACCATAAGAATGAAGGAAATAAGCATCGTCTATATGAATTCAAACTTGAGGTTTGTAATTTGAAAATTGAAAATGTCTTTTTCTTTGTGCAATTATTGTGTTTGTGTTATTCTTTCTCATATATGTTTTATGTCTCTAGGATTGAACTTGCTACGATGTTGGTTGCCTCAAGTAATTTGGAATCAAGAACTATGATGGCATTTGGAATCTATAGCATTTGGAGCAACAAAATCCCGTTTAGAAGTGTAGCTTTTTGTCATATTTTGAGCAGTTGCATCTGCCTTAGGAATTATTACATACCCATGTTCTTTGTACTGTCTTTCTTACTCCATGTCTAGAGTACAAAAAACCTGATACATAATCTCTATGGTTACTTGATAATAGTTCTATCCTATTACATGAACTGATTTGTGATCCTTTTTGCATTTCGACATTGATCCTTTGTGCTTCATCTCGTGCTTTGCTCATTCCCCTTCTTTTGCGTCTTCTTACTCTTTGGATTTGGACCTACATAAATATTTTTTTGATGGTGATTAGTTGAATTCTTAATATTCTGCTTCTCTCATTTAATGTTTCCAAATTCAAATTAGTTTAGATTCACATTCTTACTTGAGTTTGATGTGTTTCCGATATTGATCGTCTCCGCGTTTCATCTCGTGCTTTGCTCATTCCCCTTCTTTCGATTCCTCTTACTATTTGAATTTGGACCTGCAAAAATAATTTTTGATGGTGATTAGTTAAAATCAGTATATTTTTTATTCTCTCATTATAATGTTTCCGGAAACATTATTTTAGAATTTACAATCTTACTTGATTTTGCCGCTTTCTTCTTTCTTTTTGCCTCTCGCAGCCGCTTTTGCTCTTATTTCTTCCAATATTGCCATTAATCTTTTTTTTTTCCTCGGCCGTCCCTTGTTCTTTATCCTTGTTGGATCTTGAAGTACTATGTTCGCTTGAGCCGCTAGGGATGAAGTGTCTTGGATGTCTTCATGATGATGTTGCTCTTCTTCTATGTCTTGAGAAGCTTCTTCTTCCATAATTGTCTCAATTTGTACCATCTCATTATGAATCCTGTCAAGTTCTTCATCAAGGTAGTTTGTCATCTCTTCACTTTTTGCCGCTTTAGATGTAAGCAATGATGATTTCCTAGACAAAGCATTGAATCTCGAGCAAACTATTTGTTTCGCATTCCTCCTCTTGTACTTCTTGTATGATCTTGGACTCCTTCTTTCTCCACCTGTCCACAAAGTACTTTTCAGGTATGTTTTCTATCTCTTCTTCCACTATGACTTTGAGGATATGGCTGCAGAATATTGCATCTTTCTTGAATTTTCTGCATATGCAATCAAATTCTTCTTGCCCTTTTGTAAGATCAGTGTGCACTGTATATTTCCTGATTCTCTCGTAGCTTTTGAACTGTATTTGACTTGTTCCATACTTCAAAACATTTTCCTTTTTCTATCTCCTTGTACTTTAGTGACCCCGTCATTTTGAGCCGATGTTGGAATCTTAAAAAGATTTTCCCGTTATATCTTTCTCGCGCCGCAACTCAATCTTGTATCCGCTCTGCAGTTCTTTAGGTCTCTTCTCTGTTTGCTCTGGTGATCCTCTTCTTGTTCCATTATGTCCACTCTCTCTATTATTCTTTGATACTCTATTATGAAACTCATTATGCTGTATGTAGGCCCAACATTATCCTTGATCCTGAGTTCATTCCCTCACTTCTCCCCGTGCTTTGAAGGAATGGGTAGAACTTTTCCTTAAAGTATACAGGTATGAATCTCTCCCCGAACCGCCACATTTTTGAGAAGTATTTGTTCTTCCCTACTTTATAATGTGAAATCATCCACTGCCATAGGTCCTCAAATTCTTCCACCGTCACAGACTATGTCTTCAAAGTGTTCTCGGTAAGCCTTCATTTGCAGCAAAGCACTTTCCGTTTTTGATGTAGCATTTTGACTTGATATGGAAGAAACAATTCCTGTGAGTTGTCTCTGGCAAAACTTGGGCTATTGCTGCTCGCATAGCTTTGTCTTGGTCCGTAATTATGGTCTTAGGATGCTTTCCTCCCATAGACTCTATGAATGCTCTAGTACCCACTTGAATGTTTCTGTGCTTTCATCTGAAAAGAATGCACACCCAAATATCAGGGTATGCCCATGCCCTGATACGCCAACTATTGGTGCACATGGTAGGTTGTATCTGTTAGTCATGTATGTTGCATCAAAGCTCACGAAGTCACCGTATTCTGCATACCATTTGAGTGCTACCCCTTCTCTCCAGAAGATGCTTTTCACTTTGTTCTCATCATCCACCTCAAATTTGTAGAAGAAAGTGGGATCTTCTATTTTCCTCTTCATAAAGTAGCTCACCACTTTGTTCATGTCATTCCCATCTGTTTCTCTATTTATCTTTGTTCGTTCATTATCTCCGACATCCTTTTTCTTGTATGGCAAGGTCGTCATTTTTCCTCCGAGGAATGATAGTATTGCAATCATTTTTCTCGTGGGTACATTATTTGCATTCGGTGTTCTTATCATCATTTTTTCCATGTCGATCCATATATTTCCTGCCTCCAAACCTTCCCGGACCGAGGTCATGATTGTGCTCTAAGTTTAGCCTTACAACTTCCCATTTTCCACCATTTCCTAATTTGACTTCCATCATAGCTTGGCAGTCTGTTTTGACTTGGACATTGGTGTTCCTCTTCGGTCCTTTGCCTTTTGCTTGTCTAACAATTGTTTCCTATTCTTGTTCTTGTGGTGTCTTCTTCTTTTTTTCGGTTCCATAAAGATGGCATCTCATTTCCTGTTTGTAAAACTCCCCTTTCATCCTCCTGGCTGTAGATCTTGTTGAATGTGTAACGATGACATCAAAGCCTACCATGTGGGCATATATGCTAAAGAAACGCCGCGCATCCTCTCGCTATCAAATTTTTTGCCCATTTCTCGGTTTGAACTCCGTTTGCTAACTTCAGGTTTGCCCCCTTGCGCTGATCCTTGTTGCTCAGCCATGATGAAATCTTCAATCTCTTTCTCAATTTCCTGTTCTTCAGCTTCCACATTTATCTCAGTACTTGCTTCATCTAATAGGTGTGTGCCTGAGGTATCTGATGCATTCCTCATTTCTGTACTTCCTCTTTCAGTTCTTGTTGACCCTGACATTGCTAGTGTATTGCTCTTTCTTTGGACTGACTCGCTCGTCACCTGCATTTTTATTGAAGGTATGTATTGTTGTTATTCATTCAATCAAAGGCTGAAATTTAAATTATCTAACAATGGTTTGCTATTGTAAGCTCAATCCATTTTAAATTAGAGGTTCTATTGAATCTGAGTTTTGGCTCTGTTTGGGAATAGGAAGATAGTTGTTTGTCATTTTTTAATTTCTATTTCTAGAGATGATAGAGAGACATTTTTTGCTCTTTGCTGGCATTTTGTCATGTGTGCTGCTGAATAAAGTGGGGCAATGGTTTTAATCATGCAGACATCAACTGAAATTTTATTTTATAAAATTTATTCTGTATAGACCATACCCAGAAGGGGGCTTGCATTGAGTTGAATATGTCTCGTATGATTAACTTCATCTTCTTCCAATGCTGTTGTAGATATGTAGTCGTCTTGGTCATCCTGAAACAATAAAATTAGGAGATTTCATGTTATTTAGAAAACTTTTTTATATTTTTTGTTTTTTATATGCATTTGAACTTACATCATAATCTCTTGAGAAACTAAATATTGTGTTGTTGCTGTTGTTACTGTTCGCTGCACTCTTGAACTACTTCCCTGAATTTAGAAAAAAATGTTAGTTTTAGTCTTTTTTATCTTATATTTGCCTTTTGTTTCTTTTTTTTTTTTTTTTGGATTTAGGTATGTTACCTCATTTTCATCCCCCTTTTGTTTCGTATGACATCATTTGGATCCATGATCATTCCATCTAGCCAGTACGGGTCCCGCTTGCCCTGCATATGCATGAATTAGTACACTTTCTGTAGTTTACTAATTTTCAGGAAGAAATGATCTGCTATATGGTTACATATTTTTTGGTTTTACCTGCATACTTTCTTTGAATATCTGTTCTTCCCGAGAAGAAGACCATGTTTGTTGCATGAGTAGCCCCGTCATTGATCCCTGCAAGATTAACTTTTGTTTTAAAATTTTGTTCTTATATAATGATCAATTGTTTGTTTCTTGTTCAAGGTATACCTGGTAGCTGAAGAGATTTGCAGCCTGTGAATCATATTCTTCATTCAGTGCAATTCCTGCTGATCCCATCATCTCAAGATCTGGTGTTGAATTGATCCAAGGTAGGCCTGGTTCTTTCTCTTGGTCTCCATCTCCATTTTCCTGAATTTGACCAAAACTTCCATTACATGGTTAGTTTGATTTGGTTTTACTCGAGATTTCTACATTTTCTTCTAAGTTTTAGTCCATGATCTAGTTATGTGTGGACCCTGTTGTCTACAATTCTCAGGTTTCTCTCTATATGGTCAAATATTTTGGAACAACAAAATTTTGGTTGATTGGATTTACCTGTTGCTTGTCTCCGGTGGCTTTGCCTCCCTGTCCTGAATAGTTCTGCTTGTTCAAATCCATTGTTTAGCCTTCATAGATGTGGTGGATCCGTGGGGATTTCAAGGTCGTGCGGTGTGGGCTGTGCTGTTCGTAGGGGGGAAGCTTTTTTCCCCTTCCTACGATCGTGAGATCAGATCTGATCTATTTAGGGAGCCGTCTTTATGGTTTTTTGCAATTTACCCCTCCTCTCGTACTCTCTTTCTTGTTATTCAAGTTGGTCCTCTTTATCCCATGTTTACTAGTTGGGCCTTTATCTCCGGGCTTTTTTTCGCTTGTGATGGGCCTTTTGCCTTTTCTCTTTTGGGCAAAACAGAGCATTTAAGATGTTTTGGGCCTTTTTCATCAATCTTAGTGGGCTTTTTTCTTTCTTCTTTTATTCCTCTTTGGGCTTGTATAATTTCTCCAGCCCAGTTATATGTCCTGTCTCTGTTTCGCCTCCATTTATGACCATTTATTCTCATTTATTTCTCTTATTTGCTGCTGTCTAAATGGTGCTATTATTCCTGTAGTAATTTGTGCATGTTGTTTGTTTAATTCCTCCATTTCTTTTGGTATTCTCGTGGTTCCTCCTATTGTCTTCCTTATTATCTCTTCCTCTCTTTCATATTCTCGGTTCTTTCTATGATCTTCTATCCATTTCTTTCTCCAGGCCAAGTTATGTGTCCTGTCTGTTTCTGCCTCCTTTTATGACCATTTCTCCTCTTTTATTTCTCTTATTTGCTGCTGTCTAAATGGTGATATTATTCCTGTAGTCATTTCTGCATGTTGTCTGTTTCATTTTTCCATTTCTTGGTATTCTTGTGGTTCCTCCTATTGTCTTCCTTATTATTTCTTCCTCTCTTTTCATATTATTTGATCTTTCTATGCTCTTCTATCCTTCTTCTGCTCAAGATTTTAGGATGTCCAAGAGATTTGTGTCTTCTCATGTTATGGATATCCTAGGTTTGGATCATGGTCACCAGGGTCGTTTGATGTTTGTTACATGTGTTGTTGAAGATCAAGGGTTTTTTGATGATCCTATGCTTGCTGCTCGAGCTTGCAAGGAAGTCAATAGATATTTATCTGTCAAAAATTTAAAATTTTGTTATGATGAGTTTGATCAGTGTGTCTATATTCTTACCTCTGAAGATCTTCAAGCTGGTTTGTTCAATGGATGTCAAATCTCTGTCGGTTCAGGTGTTTTAACTTTCAGTAGAATAAATTTCATTGAGGAAAGGGATTATTCAATATTTGACTATATTGGGCTTGCAGTTGTTCATAAGGTTTGATATTTCTTTATTTCCTGTGTTCTTTTAACAGTCTTCCTTTTTTAATTTCTTTTAAAAAATAATTTTCTTTTTATTTTTATAGGATGTTCTTCCAGCTGATTCTATAAATCCTTTAGCTCCTGTTCCTTTCTCTTTAGAGAATCAGGCTGTTTCTCTCTATGTTGTTGAGCATTTGGGCTTAGAGATTGGATTGCAGAACAAGCTTCTTGCTTGTTTGGGTTTATTTTCAAAAGACAATGTGCGTCTTGTGGCTCGTGCGATTAGGCATTTCCTTGGTCCTTCTTTTGTCCCAAAGCTGAAATATGCTTTAGATCCGTCGGATGGCAGTGTGTACATCTTGGTCCCTGAAGTTGAAGATTGTGTTAGATTGACCGGACAATCTTTTGTGGTTGATGTGGGACAGTTAGTATCATTTTACACTGTTTTGAGCTTCGTAGTTAGACCTGAAGATGACGATTTTTATCAGTTCATTAAGGCTAAGAGGATATATCCTTCCGCTTCTTGATGATGTTCAAGTGGATTTTATCAATCTGCCCAGCAGAAAGTCACTGCAGTTCCCCTTATTGTTGTCTTTTCAACATTTGTTCTCCTTTGGTTTTTTTTTAAATAAGCATCTTGCTTCTTATGTAATGAATACTGATGCATTTTGGGTTGATTATAGTTTTGTTCATGAGAAATAGATTTTATTTTATGCTAATATCTGCAATATACTTATATGTAATACGTTATGGAGGACTGCTACCCTTCCTGCATATTTGATATCCTAATGGAGTGCATTTCAAGCAATGTCTTATTGAACTAAGGTTAGAGATAATGTCTCTTTTTTTAGTTTAAGTTTTTACACTTTAGTTTGTCTTGTGTTACTGTGGTTGGTTTGATATAATTTCAAGATATTGTTGATGTAAGTAGTACTATGTTTCCCTTTTATGTGTTTGTATAAATACTGTTAATTTTTGCTGACCACACTCCCTAATATAAATGACCTCTCTGCACTTTTGCAGGGGTGCTCACAGGATGTGCAAAGAATAAGATCGGCACAAGCATTTTAATCTTTTGGCGCGTTTTTACGTGTTAGGTATGCCCTCTCGGCTGATTTACCTTTAGTTATATTTTACTTATAGTTCATTCCTTTGTTAGTTATAGTGATTTGTGGTGTGTAATCTATAGTTGCAATGTATGTAACTATGATCAATTTTTTCATGTAGATGAGTATTGTTGTTGTTTGGTTCATTTTGTTCTTTTCTAATTTGTTAGGTTCCTGTAATAACTGGCCTAACATTTATGTTCTTTGTGTATAATAGAAAAAATTTTGTAATTTCTGTAAATTATGATATATTCTGGTTTTGTTAGGTTCCTGAATAAACTGTCCAAAATTTTTGTTCTTTGTCTTTCATAGAAAATATTTTGGTTATTTGGAATTCATAGAATTCTCTCTTGGTTATTATTTGTTCATTTTGTTCTTTTCTGATTTGTTAGGTTCCTGTAATAACTGGCCTAACATTTATGTTCTTTGTGTATAATAGAAAAAATTTTGTATTTTCTGTAAATTATGATATATTCTGGTTTTGTTAGGTTCCTGAATAAACTGTCCAAAATTTTTGTTCTTTGTCTTTCATAGAAAATATTTTGGTTATTTGGAATTCATAGAATTCTCTCTTGGTTATTATTTGTTCATTTTGTTCTTTTCTGATTTGTTAGGTTCCTGTAATAACTGGCCTAACATTTATGTTCTTTGTGTATAATAGAAAAAATTTTGTATTTTCTGTAAATTATGATATATTCTGGTTTTGTTAGGTTCCTGAATAAACTGTCCAAAATTTTTGTTCTTTGTCTTTCATAGAAAATATTTTGGTTATTTAGGCTACTTTGTTATATTTTAATTTTGTGTTTTGGTTAATATTCTGAATCTATGGAATGCCATTCTTCCCTATCTTACAACATTTAATCTCAGCATATATCTCACAAATTCTTGTTTTTCTCCTCAGCAGATTTTTGGATGTTATCTACTCTATTCTCTTTTTGTAATGGACTGTTGAGTACCAGGTATGAATTCTTTCAGACCAGTTCTAATGATTCATCAGCTAGTGTTGTTTTGCATTCATCAGCTAGTGTTGTTGATCCTAATTTTGTGTTTTTAGGTCTGCCTCCATTTTGTTTCAAGGACTTACTGTCATCTTTAATGTCACTTACTGTGGTTAATTAGGTGTAACTGTTTTGGTTTCCCATTGTAAGTCTGAAAGTTGGGTCTGCCAGAATGTGTGTGATGGAATCCTTTATTTCACTCAAATTTTTGTCTTCTGTACAAAAACTAAGAATTTGTGTGATTTGCTCTGTCTGATTGCATATTTGTAATTTGCTCTGTTTTGGGTCCTGCAAAATTCGTGTGATGGGCTCCTTTTTTTCACTCAAATTTAGGTCTCCTGGTTTGTAACTAAGAATTTGTGTGATTTGTCATATTCTGATTGCTTAAGTGATCGGATTGCAAAAATTGCTTGAGTTACCAATAGACAGATCCTAGCGTGCCGTGTACCTGGCGCCACGGGCGGTGTCCTGTTCCGATTGACCTTTCTCTTCTTCAACAAAACGCCAACGATGACGACGACGGCAGCGGCAAGCACCGTTCCAACTGGAATAGCGATGGCGAGAGTAGTCGCATCAGACCCCCTTTTACCTGCGTTTCAGTCAGATCAGATATATATAACATATACAGTAAGTCCGTTGACTGCGTCGTGGCTTATTTTGTTCGTACTCGAGTCACGTCTACATCTTGATCCGTAGTCTAGTTAATCGTACTACTGCCTTATTCAAAAATCGACACCTTGCACCGAGAATTTTCGATGTAGATTAGTCAACTCCTTCGTTCTAAACTATAGTTTACTTTGATTTTTTTTTTGATACATGTGTTTTGCTAGGAGTAGTTGCAAGACTAAATAGTCGAAGGAGTACTTGCAAGACTATATAGACTCATAAAATAGTACTAAACAGTGCAAGAACGTCCAACTTATTCAGACAGAAAATTGTCTAGATCGTGGCTTATCGATCATATAATTCTGCTCAGATTATAAGCGAGATTGAGACTGAAACAAACAGGCCCCGACGACAATTGGTTGGACAGAACTGTTGACGGGATGAAGAGTCGCCAATCCAATGAGATGGCAGCTATATTGAGATTACGAAAGGGTGGAAAAGGACCAGCTTAGATGGGCCATGGGCTGCGGCGGGTAGCAGAGGTTGCCAGCGAGATCGCCGGTGGCTTGAGCAGTGGGTGTGGAGATGGCAGGGACGAGACAGAGGTTAACGAAGGAAGCCTGGATCATATACACATGCAGCTAATAAGGAGCTTAATTACCTCGCTTTTGCCCGTTGATGAAGCTGGCTGGAGCTGGAGCTGGAGCTGGCGCCTGAGGCGGTGGCGCATCGAGGGCGAGATTATAGTAGGTGTATATCTCCACGCGCAGGATGCAGTTGTAGCCGAGCGCCACCCCGCCCTGGTGACCGTAGCAGCAGCCTGGCAGCTTCCTTACGGAGTCCTGCAAGCACTTGTCGCACTCCGCCGCCGTCCCATCTCTCATGCACTGCAACAGCCCGTACATGGTGCCGTTGGGGGGCAGCGGCATCGTACACAGCCTCACCCGTTGCGAACATGGGCGCCGACGGCAAAGAGGAATTCGTCGTCGAGGTGGTGGTGGTGCTGCCGGAGCCGTTGACGACGCGCGCGGCTAGACGCCTCATGAGCGCATAGTAAGACGTCTCGAACGCGTCTTCGTTGCCAACCTTCCCTGCGTTGTAGAGTACGGCGCGGTACTCCTGCTCGTGGGCGTTGTTGGACGCGTTGGTGTCGGCGTAGCTGACGAAGCACTTGTCGTGCCAGATGCCGGCACGGCGGCTGGTGTCGTTGCAGAGGATAGTGATGTTCCTCACGGCGCTCTGGAGGTACGTGGCGCAGTCGCCCGGTGCGGAGTCGCCACGGCACATGCCCCGGACGAAGGCGCGGTCGGCGCCGCTGCCGCGGGACAGGACGGCGAAGCCCGTAGGCGCCGCGGCAGACGGGAGCGCGTTCAGCAACGCGACGACGTTGGACCGGAACTTGCTGTTCGGATTCGAGTTGTTGGACGACGACGGCGAGGGAGCAGGAGAAGGCGACGCCGACGACGGTTGGCAGTCCTTCAGGGATGTTACGACACCAAGCCAGCTCGCCACCACGGCGAGGAGGAACAGGGCACGACCGCCATGGACGACGTGACCAGATTGAAAGGACGACATGGGTGGTTCCTGTTCTCGGGGAGGTAGTAGCAACCTGAGAGCATATATGCATGCGTCTCATCTCACACCTGGAATGAAGTTGAAAAATTATTCGTGATTTCACGCGTATGTCCAAGTTGCAAAAACTTGACTTTGACTGTTCCAATACCACCCAGTGCCCTGGTACGTACGGGTGGCGGATGGTACGTACACAGCTGTTCTCAGTTTCATGTGAACATAGGTGGGAGATATTTCTCTTGGTTTTCAAATGGCTGGGATTTTTCTGTCTTAATCAGTGAGATCCATAATTCCATAATTTTTTTTACAAGGCATAATTCCTATCTGGACACGTTTTTTTTTGTGAGCAGGCATAATGCCCGTATTTTATTAAGAGGGAGGGGTGGTCCAAAGACTAAAACAAGTACAAGAAAGACAAAGGCGAGAAGCCTTTGCCGCTCGGAAGCACCTAGTCTACTGGATCCTGTTTAAGGTTTATTACACGTTAAACTGATTGCACGACCAAGAATCAACACAAGCTTGGAGCGTCAAGTAGCCAGCCAGGACCCAAGCTTCCACCCCCTTGTGAATCGACTGCAAGAGTGTCGTCATGGACGCCAATTTCCGGTTGAAAACCCGCACGTTCCGCTCCTTCCAAATCGACCAAGACACGAGGGCGAACAGAGAGTCGAAGATCGCCTTCTCGTCATCTACCAACTGCTGTCGTTGCTGGAGCCACCACGAACCGAGGTCATCCTCTTGAGTCGGCGTAAGCACTTACAAACCCAGGGGGAAAGTAGGTGGGACCACACCTCCCTAGCCACAACTCAACCGGTGAATAGATGCGGCGACGTCTCCGGTGCTTGCCCACAAAGGTTGCAAGCATCATCTTCTTGGAGTCCATGTCGCTTGCATATGTTAGCAGTCTATAGGCGGTGATGCAACGCTACCCAAACGAAGAACTTCACCTTGGGGGTGTCGTCTTCCACAGTTCCTTTGCACCTAGCAGCGACATCGACCCGACAAAGAAAGTACGATAGGTGGATGAAGTCCGGTAATGCCCGTCCAATGACCACCTCCAGACAAAGCGATAAGCGGTCAGTGGGTCGAGCACCACGCGTTCCAGGATAACTGGACGTTTAGATACTGCAGAAGGACCTGCACTGTCGGCGCTCCCACGACCTCGCACGCCCACCTATTCTGAAATAGGTCGTCTTTCAGATACATCTTCCTTCCTTTTGCCGATAGCGCCGAGTATAACAATGGCGCGAATGTACAGAGCGGTCCGACGTGCGCCCATCTATCCGTCCACAGCTGACTCGAAGCACCATCACTGGGAACCACAGACATACTTATGTTTGCCATGGCGACGATCGCTTTCTCTTTCTTGGTTGGTAGCGCAGCCCAGCAATGATCTGGCTCAACACGGCGCAGCCACTCCCATCGGAGATGTAGAGCGAACCCAAAGAAGTGCAGCTCGACCACACCAAGACCACCAAAGGCAGTCGAACGACACACAGTTGTCCAGGCAACCTTGCACTTACCTCCTGACGTTGACTTCGTGCCACTTCACAAGAAGCCCCTGCGTCTTTTGTCAATCTGTTGAATTGCCCATGATGACGATAGACAGCACACGATGCTAATGTGCACTGGGATCGCAGATAGGGTGACCTTGGTCAGCGTGACTCGACCCGCGTGAGTGAGGAGCCCGCTCTTCCATGTTGGAATCCTTGCCGCGACGGCGTCGACCAGTCCCTGCTCATCAGCACGGTGCAACCTCATTACCGACAAGGGCACCCCGAGATATTTGCACGGGAATTGAGCAATGGCACACCGGAACGTATCCAACACAAATTGGACCGTCTCTTCTGTGCATATAATGGGTGTTGCCACACGCTTTTCAATATTGGAAAGCAAGCCCAAGGCTCCAGCAAACAACGATAGGATCTGCTGAATGCAGTGCAGGTCATTCGGCTTCGGGGCGACGAGGACGACGAGGTCATCCGCATAGAGAGATACACGATGCTTTATTGCTCGGCCCGGCAGTGGCATGAGTGCGTTTCTCCTGTCAGCTTCCTTGAAAAAAGAGTTCAGCGGCTCCATGGCGATGACGAATAGCATGGGCGACAAAGGGTCACCTTGTCAAAGACCACGAGTGTGCGCTATCCTCTGCCCCGGGCGGCCATTAAGCAACACTTTTGTGCTCGCCATGGACAGAAGAATGGTGATCCAGTTCGTCTACGTGGGAATCCAAGGTGTTGCAGCACCTGGAGGAGGTACGGCCATGCCACTGAGTCAAATGCTTTGGCGATGTCCACTTTGAGCAAGATGGACGACCACTTCTTGCTATGCAGCCAACGACAAGCCAGTTGCACTGATCTGAAATTGTCATGAATCGGCCTCCCCTTTATGAACGCACTTTGGTTGATGGTGACCATTTCATTTAGGCGTAGAGCTAGGCAATGGGCAAGGCACTTCGCGAAGAGCTTGCTGAAACTATGGATCAAACTGATCAGCTTGTAATCCTTTAGCATCGAGGGCGTGTTGTTCTTCCGCAGCAAGACCATGAGCGCACCATTGATGTGGTGAAAGCTCCGTGGCGACAGTCCGTCGAGAACCAGTTCGTGGGATTGCACGAACGGCGTCCCGAGGATGCCATGGTAATACTCGTAGATCAAGTCCTGCTTTGCCTCTTCCTCCGAGAACCATTGGTCGTCATGGTGAAAACCAGCAATGTAGTTCTTGCGACTGCGGTGACATGCTTGCAAGTGGAAAAATTTCGTATTTGCATCACCCTCTTCCAAGTACCTGATTCAGGCACGTTGGCGCGCAAACGTTTCTTCCAAGTACCTGGATACGGTTCTTCTTGAGTCGCGGCGACTGCGGGCATTGGCGCAGCTTACGATCTCCCGACCGCACACTCGTTCGTCGGAGCGTGGTGGCACGGCGGCAGATCGGCGGGATGCTAGGCGGAGGCGTGGTATACGTGGTCGGCCGTGCCCACAACTGGTGCATGGCATTCTGGCTCGGCCTGCGAAGGGCCGCATACCGGCGCGCCAACGCCTTGGGCGTCGCGGACGGGTCTCCGCCCCCAATGCTTAGGGGTGGCGGGACATACTCCACCGGCAGGAGATAAGACCTGCCTCAACCGCGCCGTGAGGGCCTACCATCGGTGGCTGGCCGGTGCGTCGTTGATCGCCGAGGTGCATCCCGGCCGATATGTTTGGCAAGTGCTTCAATTGCCTCTCCTCTGCATATCGGGTGGCAACCTGCAAGCTACCCCAACGATGTCTGTGGTGCAAGGGGCTTCGTCATATTGCGTGTGACTGCAAGCAGTCAAGGCGCGTGGGCGTGGGCTCGAGCACCGCACGAGCCTCGGGTCCCCTCTACATCAGGCTTGGGTGCACGAGGTTCGGCGGGCTCTGGTGAGGCCGTACCAGGCGTGATGAGTAGCGCGGCGAAGGACAATGATGTCAATGTCGAGACCCATGACGGCAATGGGGACGCCACGGTCATCAGACCGGGGATGACCCAGCGGCGTTGGATGGCACCTAAAGTCACCGAAGTTGCAGACGTTCGGCACAGACAGCGCCTGGGCTCGTTGACTTACCCAGCGGGACGAGCATCACCCAGGTCGACCCGATGACATTGTCGCTCTGCCTGGGCGTCGCGCATGTTCATTACATCTTGGAGGACCCAATGTTGGAGGAATTCGCAACCTCGGTCGTCAGCACACGGTTTGTCACGGGGCCTTCCTTTCAGCATGTGGTGTCACCTTCCGTGCCCCCCAGCTCCAGGATGAGGCCCCGACAATGGCGGCGGCCTTGTTGGCGGACGAGAACCCAATGACAACAGACTCTTGAACGATGAGGACCCCCCTCCGCTGAAAGCTCCATGTTTAGTTTTGGCTAATTGATGAAACCTAGTTGCTAACCTCTTGCTCTAAAAGTGATATTGAGATAGGTTGGCAACACTTGTATATGGAGTATGGTGGACATATTGTGATGGTCATGCTCTCCGACTTGAAAAGAAGAAAGAGAAAAATAAAAAGGGCTTAAGGCAAAGGTATCTTTATAGGAGCCATTTTTGGTTTGCACTCAAGACACCATAGAGGGTGAGTGATTTAGATTTGATAACCGTACTATTAAGAGGGGAAGACTATAATTGCTTTGCTCATCTAGTGCCACTAAAAATGATTTTTACTTTGCATATGCATTGGGGTTAGTGGCTTGTTAGTGGTTGAGAATATCCCTATAATTACTTTGGAAAGTTGCTATCTCTCGTGCAAATGTCGTTGGACATAATTTGGATGAGATGCACACATTTTGGATTGAGTTTTGTTCAAACTTGGAATATCCTAGTCTGTCAGAAATAACCAAGCGAATTTCCTGGCCACCCTCTCTATCTTGCTGTTGATCTGCTTATGGTTTGGAACAGAGAGGTCTGCTTGGCATTTGGATTGGAATTTCCTTCGTCCAGCTGTTGCCTTGGGCTGCTGGTGTCAGCTCACTGCCGCTGGGCCGCTGGCGCTCTTTCTAGCACTGCTGCTGCTCCCGCTGGGCTGGCCCGTCGACCTGGCTTTGCTGGGCTTGGCTTGCATGCGTGTACAGAAGGCCACCGTCCACTCGCTGCTGCATGCTAAGAGCATCTCCAAGAGCTCCCTAAAATTCACTTGGTAAAACTTGGGTTATAGCAACTTGGTATATTGTTTTCCAAGTGAAAAAATGGTCTCTCTCCAACAACTTGGTATTCTAACTTGGTAAAACTAGAGAATGACATGTGGGACCCGCATGTCATTGCCTCCCCAATCCAATCCCCTCCCCCGGCGGCGCGACCTCACCGGACAGAGGCGACGACGCGGCTCCGGCATCCCACACCGCTCACGGCACGCGGCGGCGCCCTTCCCTCACGGCGGCGCGCGACCCTCGGCGACCCCTCGGCAGATGTGATGGCGGTCCGCCCCTCTCCCCACCGGCTACGGCGCGCGGCGGAGCGACCCGCGCCCTCCAGCACCGGTTGCGGCGCACGGCTGACAAGGGTGGCGCGGCGGCGCGGTCCGCCCCTCCTCCACCGGCTACGGTGCGCGGCGGCGCGGTCCACTCCCCTCCCCACCGGCTACGGCGGCGCTACGACTCTCCCTGGCTGGCGTCCCGGCTACTCCGACATGCTGCCGAGAGCTTCGCGCCCTCCGCCGCCGGGCCGCCGAGAGGAGGCCGCGCGGGGCGAGCAGGGTTTGCGGCGGGGCGAGCAGGGGCTGCGGCGCGAGGTCGGGCGACGGGGGCGGGGCGGGGTCGATGCTGTTGCCGAAGACCGAGCGGGAGAGATCGATCCGCGCGGACTACGCGCGCGTAACGCTCCGCGCGCGGACGGGGATTTTTTCCAAGTGCGTATTTTAGCAAGTTTGTTTTGGGAGCTGTTAGAGAGGAGAATTTGTGATTTTGCCCAAAATAATAGAATACAAAGTGAGTTTAGGGAGCTCTTGGAGATGCTCTAATGAAGAGGAAATTCGAATGGAACCCGTGCTTTGCATCTACCATTTTTGGAAGACACTCGTTGATTGGCTAGGAGCTCCACCGTTGTGCATCTGTGTGGGACCTGCTCTATTTTTAGAAAATGGCCAACGAGAGATTAGAAAAGTAAGTGGGGCCCTTGCATGCTGGTTTGCATGTGGCGTCATTTTGAAGAGGCAGCGGGACCCGCGGCTATTTTTAATCTAGGGAATTGGCAAGATTTGCTTCGTCGATATTTTATTGCTGCCTGCCGCCACCCGTTGGCTGTGAAGATGGAGCGCGTGAACTCACGTGATGGGGCCCTGGCCTGCTCCCACCCGTTGGCCACCAGAGGATAAAGCCACGGACTGCTGCTGGCTTGCTCTCTGTCTCGGTTGCCCATTCATTTTCAAAGAAAGAAACAGAGAAGCCTCCTCTCCTCTTGTTCTTCCCCAAAAGCTTAAACCATAGAACAAGAGAGCTCCAATCTCCCCTTCACTCTTGTGATTTGTGCTCCATTCAAGTGAAGGGTTGTGCTCTAGAGATTGATTTGAGAGCTCCAAGAGGATCCCCTCCCTCTCCTCTCCTCTCCATGGTTGGTGCTTGTTCATGAAAGGTTGAGAGAACCCTAGTGCATTGCATTTGTTACACTAGACGGTTGGAGTAAGATTTATTGGTGAGGGGATTTGGTGATTGTATCTGCCCCCAATCAAGGTGAATTTGTGAGGGGTTATTGTGCTTCCCCGGCGGAGGGCCAAATTGCAACTCTAGTGGATTGCGCGTGGCTTGGAGGATCCTTGTCTTGTGTTGATAGTGCGGCTCCCGGTAGCGGTATTTGGCATTGAGAGCCAATTGAGCATGCACATCACCAAGCAAGAGTATCGCCACAACGAGGACTAGCTTGCCGGGAAGCAAGTGATCCTCGGTAAAAAATCATTGTGTCATTTGTGTTTGCCGAGGTTTCTCTTGTGGTTATCTTGATTGGGTGATTGGCCATCTTCATATCTACACGGCAGTATAACCCTCCAATCCCCTCTCTTGTATCTAGTTTGTTTAATTTTCTAGACTTGTGTAGCTGTCTTGCAGTCCTTGCTAGCCTTGTTTTGTGCCGAGAGCTTTGCTTGTGTAGGTTAGCTCGACATGTGTTGTTTGAGTGCTAGTAGAGTAGCTTATACACTAGACTTGTTAGAAAGGTTTGCATAGAGTAATCGAAGCTTTAGCTTTGCAATTTCGCCATCTTGTAGTCTAACAAGTTGCTTTAGTGTCTTGTGCAAGAATTTTTATTAGGCTATTCTTCCCCCCTCTAGCCATGAGGACCTTACACGTGGTATCGGAGCCGGGGCACCGTTTGTGAGTGGTTTAACAACCTACGGTGAAGAAATGGCTACACTAAGCTTGCACATCAACAATACCAAGAGAGCACCTTCTTTTGATGGCAATGATTATGCAAAATGGAAGCTAAAGATGAAGAGTTATCTCAAGTCAATCAATAGAGAGGTGTGGAATGTGACCAAGACAAAATTTGAGGTTGCAAGACCGGATGCACCCACACCGATTGAAGAGAAAAAGCTTCAATGCAATGACATGGCCGTGAGTGCTTTTCATGAGGCTCTTGATGACAAGGCATTTGAGCTCATCAAGAACATAGAGGTGGCTCATGACATTTGGGCCAAGCTTGAGGAGGCATATGAGGGTACCGAAAGTGTGAAGACCGCAAGAGCTTACATGTTGCAAGAGAAGTTTGCTAGCTTCTCAATGAAGGAGGATGAGAGTGTGCCGGAGATGTTTCATAGGCTCCAAGTGATTGTCAATGAGCTCAAGGCACTTGGGGAAGAGGTCAAGGATCAACAATTCTCAACCAAGTTCATGAGATGTTTGCCCAAGAGATTTGATATGTTGAAGACAGTCATGGTGAAGACCACAATGAAGGACAAGCCAACTCCAAACCAAGTCCTTCAAGAAGTTATGGCCGACGATGAGTTTAGAGAAGACAATGAGAAGGAAGAGTTGATCAAGAAGAAGAAGAAGGAAAGTGAGAAGAAGGATGATGACAACAAGAAGAGTGTGGCATTCAAGGCCACATCATCCAAGAGCAATAGCAAGAAGAAGAAAGAGGCATCTAGTGATGATGAGCCATGCTCTAGCTCAAGTGAAGAAGAAGACATGAATGATCAAATGGCTCTTCTTGTGAAAAAGATGGGCAAGCTCATGAAGAAGGGGTACCGGTCAAGAAGGAGAAGCTCTTCCAAGACAAGTGAACATTCAATGAAGTGCTTCCGATGCCATAGCAAGGAGCATCTCATCGCCAAGTGTCCCTATGATAGTGATGATGAGGATGCCGTGAAGAAGGAGAAGAAGAAGCAAAAGAAGAAAGGGGAGAAGAATGACTCCTCCAACAAAAAGAAGAAGGATGAATCACATGTGGCAACATGGGAGAGTGACTCCTCTTCCTCAAGTGATGAAGATAAGGATGACTCTAAGAGCAATAAGAAGAAGGGGCACGCAAGTATCGCCATTCAAGAGAAGATTTGTCTATTTGGTGCTCCATCTATTTGCTTCTTGGCCAAGCCCACTAAGGTACAACCCCAACCTGATAGTGATGATGAGAGTGATGATGATGAACCTACTAAAGATGAACTCATTACTATGCTTGAGGATTGCAAAGATGGCTTTAAGCTATCTAGAAAGAAATGTAGGGGCTTGCGCAAGGACAAAGAAAACCTTGAGCAAGAACTCATGGAGTTGAGGGCATCTTATGAGAGTCTAAAGGAAGACCATAAGAAGCTAGAGCACGCTCACTCCAAGCTTGAAAAAGCCCATTCCTCTCTAGTAGAGAAGCATGAGAAAGAGCAATCCCAAGTTGTGGTTGTTGAGAAGAAAGATGTTGGTTCTTCATGTGATTTACTTGATGAATCTTTCTTCAAGCCTATTGTGATTGCTTCTACTAACCCTTCTTGTAGCACTTCCACTTCTAACTCATCTAGTAGTGATAGATGCACTTGTGATTCCACACTAGTGGTTGAGAATGAGATTCTTAAGAAGGAAGTGAAAGAGCTCAATCACACCTTAGCTAAAGCTTATGGTGGTGAGGACCGCTTGCTTATGTGCTTGGGTAGTCAAAGGGCTTCTCTCTACAAAGAGGAATTGGGCTATACCCCCAAGAAAGGCAAGGCCGCCTTTGCTCCTCAGAAGACTAGCTTTGTGAGGAACAATGGTAGCTATTGCAAGAGTTGCAAGCAAGTCGATCATGTAGAGCAAAGATGCTTGAACAAGAAGACTAATGCTAATGTATCCTCTTATAAGCTTCATTCTATGTGCTTACTAAGGGTACAAAGGGTGTTCATGCTAAGTTCATTGGTGCATCATGGATGGGCTTAAAGAAGAAAGCCATTTGGGTGCCAAAGAACTTGGTAACTAACCTTCGAGGACCCAAGCAAAAGTGGGTACCTAAAGCTTGATCTTCTCTTGTAGGTCAATTACAAAGCCAGAGGGAGGCATTGGGTGCTTGATAGTGGGTGCTCAAATCATATGACCGGGGAAGATAGTATGTTCAAGTCTCTTGACAAGGATGACAATGGTGGATTTGATTCAATCACATTTGGTGACAACAATAGAGGTGATGTCTTGGGATTTGGGAAAATTGCTATATCCAATGACAAGAGTCTATCAAATGTGTTGCTAGTTGATACTTTGAACTTCAATCTATTGTCGGTGGCTCAATTGTGTGATCTTGGCTACAAGTGCATATTTGACAAGGATTATGTTGAGGTGGTGAGCAAAGATCAATCCAATCTCATCTTCAAGGGGTTTCGGCATGGTAGCTTATACTTGGTGGACTTCAATGCTAGTGAGTCTCAACTCTCATCTTGTTTGATTGGCAAGTCTAGCAAGGGATGGCTATGGCATAGAAGACTTGGTCATGTTGGCATGAAGCAATTGAACAAGTTAGTGAAGCATGACTTAGTGAGAGGCTTGAATGATGTCATCTTTGAGAAGGATAGACCTTGTAGTGCATGTCAAGCCGGCAAGCAACATGGGAAGCCACATCCAAAGAAGAATGAGATGTCAACTTCAAAGGCATTTGAGTTGTTGCACATGGACTTGTTTGGGCCAACAACATACACATCAATTGGGGGCAACAAGTATGGATTTGTGATTGTGGATGACTACACAAGATACACTTGGGTGTTCTTCCTCTATGACAAAAGTGAAGTGTATGATCTATTCAAATCATTTGTCAAGAGGGTGCAAAATGAGTTTGAGACCACCATCAAGAAGATAAGAAGTGACAATGGTAGTGAGTTTAAGAACACAAAGATTGAAGAGTTGTGTGATGAGCTTGGCATTGGACATCTATTCTCTCCAACATACACTCCTCAATTCAATGGTGTAGTGGAAAGGAAGAATAGAACCTTGATTGAAATGGCAAGAACAATGCTATGTGAATACAATGTTAGCCAAAAGTTTTGGAGTGATGCTATCAACATGGCTTGCTACTCTAGCAACCACCTCTATTGCCATGGGAAGCATGAGAAGACACCATATGAGTTGTTGAATGGAAGGAAGCCCAACATTGCTTACTTTCGGGTCTTTGGTTGCAAATGCTACATACTCAAGAAGGGACAAAGACTTGGGAAGTTTGACAAGAGATGTGATGAAGGGTTCTTACTTGGCTATTCTACATCAAGCAAGGCATATAGAGTGTGGAAGTTGGCTAGTGTCTTGGTTGAAGAAGTTCATGATGTTGAATTTGATGAAACCCAAGGCTCTCAAAGTGAAGATCAAAATCATGATGATGTGGGTGGAGATCAATTGAATAATGCAATGAGATACATGGACATTGGTGATATAAGGCCAAGGCAAGTTGATGATGATGAAGTGCAAATGACAAATCATGTGGTGACTTTAGATTCAAATGAGGCAAGCACTAGTGGCACTCAACATGAAGATCAAGGTGAAGCAAGCAATTCAAATCAACAAGTGCTTCAACCTTCAAGTATTGCAAGAGATCATCCTCTAGATCATGTCATTGGTGACATTCAAAGAGGTATGCAAACAAGATCTAGATTGGCTAGCATATGTGAGCACTATTCATTTATGTCATTCTTAGAGCCAACCAAGATTGAAGAAGCATTGAAGGATCCCGATTGGATAAATGCCATGCATTAGGAGTTGAACAACTTCACTAGGAATGAAGTTTGGGAGCTTGTTGAGAGACCAAAGAAGCACAATGTGATTGGCATCAAGTGGGTCTTCAAGAACAAGCAAGATCAAGATGGGTTGGTTGTGAGAAACAAAGCAAGACTAGTTGCACAAGGCTATACTCAAGTTGAAGGTCTTGACTTTGAGGAGACATATGCACCGGTGGCAAGATTGGAGGCAATTAGAATCCTACTTTCCTATGCTTGTGCTCACAACATCAAGCTACATCAAATGGATGTGAAGAGTGCATTTCTCAATGGATTCATCAATGAAGAGGTCTATGTTCAGCAACCTCCCTGATTTGAAGATGACAAGAAGCCCAACCATGTTTACAAGCTCAAAAAGGCATTGTATGGATTGAAGCAAGCACCAAGAGAATGGTATGAGAGGTTGAGAAATTTTCTTCTCTCTAAAGGGTTCAAAATGGGAAAAGTGGACATCACTCTCTTCACCAAGAAGATTGGAGATGACTTGTTTGTGTTGCAAATCTATGTGGATGATATCATCTTTGGTTCAACCAATCAAGATTTTTGTGAAGAGTTTGCCAAAATGATGGCTAGTGAGTTTGAAATGTCTATGCTTGGAGAGCTAAGTTACTTCCTTGGACTTCAAATCAAGCAAATGAAGAGTGGCACCTTTGTGAGTCAAGGCAAGTATATCAAGGACATGATCAAGAAGTTTGGTTTGCAAGATGCAAAGGCTATTAGTACACCAATGGGTACAAATGGTGGCTTAGATCTTGATGATAGTGGCAATATGGTGGAGCAAAAACTATATAGATCAATCATTGGAAGCTTGCTATATGTGACCGCTTCTAGGCCGGATGTCATGTTTAGTGTGTGCATGTGTGCAAGATATCAAGCATCACCTAGAGAGAGTCACTTGACGGCGGCTAAGAGGATTTTGAGATACTTGAAGGGCACTCAAGATGTTGGTCTATGGTATCCCAACGGGTCAAGCTTTGAGTTGATTAGATATTCTGACTCCGACTATGCCGGTTGCAAGATTGATAGAAAGAGTACAAGTGGAACATGCCAAGTGCTTGGAAGGTCTCTAGTTTCATGGTCTTCAAAGAAGCAAAATAGTGTGTCTCTCTCCACCGCCGAAGCCGAATACATTAGTGCGGGAAATTATTGTGCACAATTGCTATGGATGAAAGCCACCTTGAAGGACTATGGAATCAAATTCAAGCATGTACCTTTGTTTTGTGACAATGAAAGTGCAATCAAGATGACCAACAATCCGGTCCAACACTCAAGAACAAAGTACATTGATGTGAGGCACCATTTCATTAGAGATCATCAACAAAAGGGTGATATTAGCATTGAAAGCATTGGCACCGAAGATCAACTAGCCAACATATTCACCAAGCCTCTTGATGAGAAGAGATATTGCAAGTTGAGGAATGAATTGAATATACTTAGCTTCTCCAACATGAGTTGATGCACCCCATGTATATGACATGCCTCTCCTCCAACATAGCAAGGTAAAGTTGGTTGTTGCATTCCATGCTTCCTTTACTAGTTGTGTAATTCATGAAGGCATGTGTGCATCTTCTTAGATTCATTCATTGAAAATCAAATGAATTTGATGTATGTATGGCACCACTATTGTTTCTATGCTTGATTTGATCTAGTGGTGGCATATGACATGTTTGTGAGCTTGCAAGCCTAGTGTTGAATCTATAGCATGAGCTCAAGATGTGTATTTCAACATGGTCAAGATAACCCTTATTCTTTATGAGGTGTGAAGAAGCTTGCCCTTGGTTCAAACCGAAATACATATTCTAGGCAAGTGATCTAGATTTGACCATAATTTGATTGACTTGTTTCTCTCATCTTATGCACCCTTGTTGGTGATTGTTGACAAAGGGGGAGAAATAAGTCACAAAGATCAATGGAAGGGGATCAATTTAAAATCTTCAACCATTGGCACACAAATAGGGAGAGAAAGCTCATAGACTATTTGTTGTATATGTATGTGCATAGCATGATAATATGGAGCATTGTAAGTTAAATTCAATATTCATGCTTGTTTGGTGTAATGCTAGTATAGAACTTGATTGGTGATATGAAATACTAGCATGCATAGGTGGTTCCTAGACATAGTGTTTTTTATGCAATTCAAGATATCTCTCTTATAATGTTGATCTCATGAGGTATTTTGAGTTTTGATGTATGTCTAGTGACCATGATGCTAAGGATGTTTTATTATCGCACTCCGATTGGTATCACGCTTCAAAGGTCCATTCTATAAATCTTAGCATCAATTTTGGTAGTGTTAACTCAACCACAATTTTTATCTATGCATGTGTGCTTGAAAATCGACCAAACATTGGATGCACATATGTAGGGCGAGCTACCACTACCAAATCGAAGTTGAAATGTTTGTCCAATCAAGATTTGTGATCTACTTAATCTTGGACAAGCAATTCAATTTCATATTGAATTCAATTTTCATATCTTTGTGAAGGTTGTCATCAATTACCAAAAAGGGGAGATTGAAAGCTCCATGTTTAGTTTTGGCTAATTGATGAAACCTAGTTGCTAACCTCTTGCTCTAAAAGTGATATTGAGATAGGTTGGCAACACTTGTATATGGAGTATGGTGGTCATGCTCTCCGACTTGAAAAGAAGAAAGAGAAAAATAAAAAGGGCTCAAGGCAAAGGTATCTTTATAGGAGCCATTTTTGGTTTGCACTCAAGACACCATAGAGGGTGTGAGTGATTTAGGTTTGATAACCGTACTATTAAGAGGGGAAGACTATAATTGCTTTGCTCATCTAGTGCCACTAAAAATGATTTTTACTTTGCATATGCATTGGGGTTAGTGGCTTGTTAGTGGTTGAGAATATCCCTATAATTACTTTGGAAAGATGCTATCTCTCGTGCAAATGTCGTTGGACATAATTTGGATGAGATGCACACATTTTGGATTGAGTTTTGTTCAAACTTGGAATATCCTAGTCCGTCGGAAATAACCAAGCGAATTTCCCGGCCACCCTCTCTCTTGCCTTTGCGATCTACTTATGGTTTGGAACAGAGGTCTCGCTTGGCATTTGGATTGGAATTTCCTTCGTCCGGCTGTTGCCTTGGGTCTTGGTGTCGGCCACCATCGGTTTGGGCCGCTGGCGCTCTTTCTAGCACTACTGCTGCTCCCGCTGGGCTGGCCCGTCGACCTGGCTTTGCTGGGCTTGGCTTGCATGCGTGTACAGAAGGCCACCGTCCACTCGCTGCTGCATGCTAATGAAGAGGAAATTCGAATGGAACCCGTGCTTTGCATCTACTATTTTTGGAAGACACTCGTTGATTGGCTAGGAGCTCCACCGTTGTCCATCCGTGTGGACCTGCTCTATTTTTAGAAAATGGCCAACGAGAGATTAGAAAAGTAAGTGGGGCCCTTGCATGCCGGTTTGCATGTGGCGTCATTTTGAAGAGGCAAAGTGGGACCCGCGGCAATTTTTAATCTAGGGAGTTGGCAAGATTTGCTTCGTCGATATTTTATTGCTTTTGCGCCACCCGTTAGGCTGTGAAGATGGAGCGCGTGAACTCACGTGATGGGGCCCCGGCTGCTCCCCACCCGTTGGCCACCGGAGGATAAAGCCACGGACTGCTGCCGGCTTGCTCTCTCTCTCGGTTGCCCATTCATTTTCAAAGAAAGAAACAGAGAAGCCTCCTCTCCTCTTGTTCTTCCCCAAAGCTTAAACCATAGAACAAGAGAGCTCCAATCTCTCCTTCACTCTTGTGATTTGTGCTCCATTCAAGTGAAGAGTTGTGCTCTAGAGATTGATTTGAGAGCTCCAAGAGGATCCCCTCCCTCTCCTCTCCTCTCCATGGTTGGTGCTTGTTCATGAGAGGTTGAGGGAACCCTAGTGCATTGCATTTGTGATTCAATTTCGTGGCACTAGGTGGTGATTGCAATTGTGGTCTTCTTGTTACTCTTGGTGATTCCCGTCACCTAGACGGTTGGAGTAAGATTTATTGGTGAGGAGATTTGGTGATTGTGTCTGCCCCCAATCAAGGTGAATTTGTGAGGGGTTGTTGTGCTTCCCCGGCGAAGGGCCAAATTGCAACTCTAGTGGATTGCGCGTGGCTTGGAGGATCCTTGTCTTGTGTTGATAGTGTGGCTCCCGGTAGCGGTATTTGGCATTGAGAGCCAATTGAGCGTGCACATCACCAAGCAAGAGTATCGCCACAACGAGGACTAGCTTGCCGGGAAGCAAGTGAACCTCGGTAAAAAATCATTGTGTCATTTGTGTTTGCCGAGGTTTCTCTTGTGGTTATCTTGATTGGGTGATTGGCCATCTTCATATCTACACGGCGGTATAACCCTCCAATCCCCTCTCTTGTATCTAGTTTGTTTAATTTTCTAGACTTGTGTAGCTCTCTTGCAGTCCTTGCTAGCCTTGTTTTGTGCCGAGAGCTTTGCTTGTGTAGGTTAGCTCGGCTTGTGTTCTTTGAGTGCTAGTAGAGTAGCTTATACACTAGACTTGTTAGAAAGGTTTGCATAGAGTAATCGAAGCTTTAGCTTTGCAATTTCGCCATCTTGTAGTCTAACAAGTTGCTTTAGTGTCTTGTGCAATAATTTTTATTAGGCTATTCACCCCCCCCCCCTTTAGCCATTAGGACCTTACATCCGCGCCCTATCCAATGGGTGGGGGCTCATCGACGGCGGCTGACCCACCCTGCCCGGAGCTGCCGGAGACCCTCCTCCAGTGAGGTTAGTGACAACACCTTCTAGCGCCGCCTCGGCTGCTTCATCAGTGAAGTGACGACTAAGAGGGACTCTCCTCTTATTCATGAGCCTCCAAAGCAGCCCCCCGTTAAGCCTAGGCTGCCAAAGTGAAGCAGGCGGTTGGTGGCTCAGTCCTTCTCTCGAGTTCCTGCTTACAAGCGAGGTGAGGTCTTGATCATGCAATGTATGGGCTACATCAAGCCTGGTGAAACTCCTTCCACGTCAGCGATCGAGAAGTATGAAAAGCTCCTCGACGGCGACATGACTGCGGAAGAGGCCGAGGCGCTTGACTCGATCATCCCGGCTGCTCAGCCGCGAAAGCGAAGGCACGAGACCACCTACTAGGTTGTGTCATAACGTCAGCTTTGGTTGGTTCTTTATGTAAAATCAACGTAGAGATTCCCCATTATGATGGTCCAGCTACGGCTATGGCTGTGTTGATACACAAATCTTTTACATATTCGAGAAAAAAAACAAGGCAATCGTTCGGTTCAAAGGAAAAGATACACACCACACTAGCATGTGCAAACAGGTAGACCGCGGGCTTTGTCGCTATTACATCCAGAGATCGGTAATAATTCACACTACCAGGTGCTTTAGGTGACAATCACTTCGGTTATAGACTCGAAAAAACGTCATGGTTAACTTATCGTGCCGCTGGTTTTCTCGTTCTTCGTATCGGTAATTCAACAGTAAGCCATCTCGTAAAAGATCTTTGCATTTAAGGTAAAAAAAAAAATTAATACAACACGCCTTAGTGGCGTACTAAGAGCATCTCTAACAGTTTGCTATCTAACTCCTCGTCCATAAAGTTTTCACAAAACGAGAAAAAAGAGTTTCCAACAGTTTGACATCCAACTCCCTCATCTTTCCAATTTAGTATATCTCCCCGCATAGATACGTGACGAAAGCCGGTGCTCATCGAGGGCACATTAACCTTCTCACGCGTGCAAAGAGCATCTCCCGCAGCGGGTGGCCACTTTCTCCTGCAGCGCCGTGCTTTCTCCAAGGTGAGGGTGGGAGCAGGGCCGGGCGGCGGCAGCATACGACCTCGGCAGGCGGAACCGAGGGCCAAGCCGTTGTCATCTGCTACAAGGTGAAAATATAATTTTGTTTCACTCTTAGGTTTCTAACATAAGTTTGCTAGCGAGGTAAGTTTTCAGATCTCGGATCAGTTAATTAGTGAAAAGTGCAGGGTCCTCAGTGCAAACATGTTTTTCTTTTATTGTTTCTGTAAATCAGAATTTGTGGGGCCAATTTGAGATTTGGGGACTGAATGATTCAAAATCTTGGAGACGAGATTTTTTTACTCCCCATGTTATTTTAAGAGTTGACAAATAACGAGATTTGCCAAACAAAAAATAACAAATTATTGTAGATGTAGTGGTATGAAGAGTAGTACATGACACTCGGACCCTTCCTACCGGGGCTGCTGAGCGATGGTAACGCTGCTTACGTGCGTCTGTGTTGCCGTCTAGTGGGAACAACTCACCTAGCGGTTGTCAAAAAAAAAAAAAAAAAAAAAAAAAAAAAAAAAAAAAAAAAAAAAAAAAAACCCTCACCTAACGCCTGCATATTACCGAGGTCACAACAGAATATTTCTTTGTCCGCCTTCAATGGTGATGACATCACACTGGATATAGTTCCAGGCGCAAGACAAGGTGCTCACTTTCCTTGGATGCTCAATATCTATGATCCAATCATTATCTCCATCTTCTAGAACATAAAAAACAAGTTTCTCAACGGGATCTCTATTCTTGTTGTCTTTTTTTTTCTCCAATTTCGAGTTGAATTTCTCAAACACAAAGTCTTTCATTCTGTCATGAAGGAGTCTGTTGCGTCTCTCTGTGTTGACCTGCATAGGTTTGAATTTAGTAAGACAAGATGTTTGAAGAATTTCACAAATGAACATCCAAGACTGAAAGTGATAATTTAATATTTCAACAATTCAGTTTCGTATGCTTGTTCATATGAACTCTAAGTTACACTCGCAAGCTAAGCTCTGAATGTAGTTTAAGCTGTTAGTGAAACACACATGTCAGTCAAACTAAGCTCTGACTATAGTACAACAGGCTGGTAACGAACTATGACGGTGGATGCTTCATAGTAGCGTGCTCGGTAGAGTAAGCTCTATCTTCGGGACACTCGAAATTAGCCTAAGGCAAGACTTTTATCTTTTCTTTTTTCACAGATATGTACACTACTACAGGGACTGGCATGGTATTGAGATGGTCACCATTGCCGGACGTGGAATCGGGAGTGGGCAAGCAGTAGTTTATAGAGATATAGACCTAATATAAGCACAAATTTTAGTTCTTATTTGGATCGTAGAGCTAACAGTACTGCTAATAATAATTAGCTATGTTACTAGTTGTAAAAAAACAGCTAGTAGCTAGGTACTCACAATGCAAAACATTATTATTGAGTTTAAGCCTATTTATTACCTCAAAAATTGTGAACTTAGAGTCGAAATAGGATTTGGAATGTTAGACCAGTCTCAATGGAGGTTTCACGGGGATTTTATGCACATTAAATACACTGCCACATCAGCAGATTTGTACCTTTTGCATGAAACGAAGAGGAGAGAGAAGGAATTTGTTTCATCCACACGACACGACCTGGGCGACGTTTCCCACGCTGTGAAACGGGATGAAACCCGCGTTGAGGGAATACGAGCATTTCACATCCAAGCCTAAAATAATATTGAGAGAGAGAATGGTAGGACCCACCAAAGACTAAAATAGCATATGAAATTGTGCAATGAAATTAGCATTGAGAGAGACCTATTTCACGTCAAAGTTTCACATTGGTAAAACCTTACATTGAGACTAGCCTTTGTTTTTCTTACTCTCACTTCAATAAATATACAGCCACATCAGCAAAATATCATAAATAAAAGAGTAATAAATAATTTTAGACTCTATGGTAGAGTCTCGCACCGTGAGTGCCCTAATGTTAGCTATGAGCTACTAGCTACAACTAATGTTAGCTATAGAGATTTTCTCTATAATTGCCATCTTCTTGTTGCTCTCATCCACTTCCTTGTTCTTCCTTGCTTAATAGTTGCTCCAGAGCTAGATATGTGCAAGTATCTAGATGGCCAGGGAGGTGAAAATCATGTAAATTTTTTCCTACAATTGCACAAATATTGCAACAAAGCAGACCATTTCAATATTGATGATGATGATTATAAAAGTTATATAAAAATAAAAAATCTAGAAAGACATGCTTTGGGACTGGCCATTGCCCAGTGCCTCTAGGCTCTTCCGTCCCTACATCGAGTCCACCCATCCCACCGTGCACCCGTCTCCTTCCCCTTCCAACACCCCGCACGCCGCAGCCCACTCCCAGATCCCACTGCTCCCCAGATCCGCGCCGGAGCCCTAGTCCCCAGATCCGCCGCGGCGCCGGAGCACTCCTCCTCGCATTGGCGTCGGCGGCGCCATGGCGTGCCTCGCGATCTCCCTGCAGCCGGTGAACGGCCCGGACATCCTGCTGTAGACGCGGTCCTGGTTCCCGGTCTCCCGCGCCCTCGCCGCCGTCTCCGCCTTCCGCCTCGCGCGCCTCCACCTCGCCCGCGGCAAGCAGCAGCCCTCCTCCGCCTCCTCGGCCTCGCCGCTCGACGCCATCGGCGACGACCCGCTGGCCGCCGCGTCGGGGCAGCTCGTGGTCGGCGTCGAGTCACAGTACCGCGTGGTGTACCGCCTCGTCAACTCCATCTACGTGCTGGGGGTCACCATGGCGGGCTCCGACCACGCCGCGCCCGCCGTCAACGCCTTCGCCGTCGCCGACGCCGTCAACCAGGCCGCTCCGTCGTCGTCGCCGCCTGCCGTGGTGTCGACGTCACCCCCGAGAAGGTGCACCGCAAGTACCCCGAGGTCTACCTCGCCCTCGACCTCGTCCTCCACGGCGTCGGCTCCGTCCGCCTCTCCCAGATCCTCGCCACCATCCATGGCGACAACCTCGCGCGCATGGTCAACTCGTCCCCGGACGCTGAAGCCAAGGCCCGCGGCGCGGATCCCTGGCCCGCCGTCGAGCACCTCGCGCAGGACCGCAGCGCCGCGAGGGAGGGCTTCTCGGGCGCCTCTTTCGAGCTTCCCTAGGAGACGCTCGCGGCTGGTGACGAATTCTCGTCTAACATCGCCCCCGCGACCACTGTTGCTACTGGGGATGAGCCACCGCCTGAGGAGGCACCGCCTGTGGAGAAGGATCCCTTCGCGGCCAGTGACCTGATTAACAACAAGCCGGAGGAGGCATTGGTGGGTGGATTCAGGAGGAACAAGGAGACTGCACTTGTGGTTGCTGATCCTGAAGCCGCGCTAGCTGGATTGGAGGTCACGACTTTACCGCCAGCCGAGGCGACTAAGCCGACCTTTATCGGAGTTGAAGGGTTTGAGGGTGATTATGGTGGCATTGAGTTTGGCAATGAAGAGGCTTCACTTGCTGAGGCGTTTGAAGGGCTCAATGCGCCATTTGGTGGTGGGCTGGATGCTTCTGAGTTTGTTACAACAACGAAGAAGGATCACAAGGACAGGGCCGTCACTGGCCTTGAGCTGCTAGTATCAAGTGGGAATCCACCGAATGCAGCTGCTGGTACTCCATTGGAAAATCTGTTGGTGACCAAGCGTACAGAAATGACTGCTCCTGAGTTGTTTATTGCTGAGGAGATCAATGCAGAATTCAAGGAGTCTATTCTTGTGCGTGTTGGCTTGAAGGGCACAGTCTTCCTGCGGACCTTGCCACTGAATAAGGCAGCGGGCAAGGAGACAGAGTTCTCATTTCGTCTTGAGGGCACATTAGGAATGAAGAGGGCTGCATTGCAGAGTAATGTGTTGAACTAAGCTCTAGGGGGGTATTTATAGGGGAGATGGAGTAGCCCCTACTCTAGTGCCACGTCAGCGATCCGCGTGACATCACTTCTCCACCCTTGGATCAAACCGACTTGGAATGGACGTCTGACAGCAGAGGACACGTGGAGGTCATGCAGGAAGTCGGTGGGAGGCAACCGACCTTCAATGGGCCCACATGTCATGGTCGGCCGACCAGGGATTTGCCCTGGGGTTGACACGTGGCATCTTCTAGAAGGTCCAGTAGGTCGGTGGAGATGGTCTGACAGGTGGGTCCCACCAACCCTTGGTCGGCCGACTAGGGTCTGGTCAGGTGGGCCCACCAGCCTTGTTCCACCGATGTTCCTACGTGTCCTGGAGTGTGTTGCTTGCTCATTTGAAGTTTGGTCAAATTTGCTCCATTCGTGCTTGTTCAGGCTTGATCAGTAGCTGTTTGTACCTGCATCCAAATAGTGACATGTACATGTGGAACCAAGTGAAATGCACCTATATCACTACTTTTTTGCTGGGTGTAACTCTAGAATGCAACTAATGTTGACGGCTTTTATGGGATGAAAACAGGGTCTAACTGCCGTCAACAAGATCCCCCACACTTAAGTCTTTGCTTGTCCTCAAGCAAAGTTTAGAGAGAGAAAGGTATACTACGACATTGTCGAGATATCAGCAAATACTAAGTTTACTCAGGCAGGAATCATTCATGTGGGTTATGTGGTATTGTCTAACATAAATCCTTCAGTTGTTGAAACAAATGGAATATTTCTCAAGGCACAGTTCTCTACTTATTTCATATCCTTAGTACTTAGAGTTTTTATAGATTTTTGCAAAGAAAGCACATGTGTCATTCCTACTCCCCAAAAGATATCTCTGGTCACTCAAGTGGTGTATGAATTCTCACCAAGGCACATCATGTATTTACCTTAAAAGCATCCTATCTCTAATAAGGCTTTATATGGAGCTTGAATAGGTATGTCAAGGAATAGCATACTTGCAATGCATATGTTGTCTTAGTTAAGAAAGAAAATTCTTGGACCACAGCAGAGACTCATCATACCCCCAGATCAAGATGTAAAGTGGAGTGGAAGAATGCAATGGATGATAATGGAGAAGAATTGGATGTATGGTGGATGAGGTTGCTCCTTCTTTTGATGCTATCTCTCTTTCTATTTCTAATGAGACAAGGCTAGCTCTTTCTCAACATCATCAAATATATTTTTTTGGATCTGTCTCAATAGATGCCTAGCCTTTTTGGGGTGTGTCTCACCTAACAAATGATAACTTGAGAGAGAGTTTCTAACTTTGGAGCATGGAGCAACCTGTATGATGGAGATGGTGAAGGTGCGTACTTCCAGTGTAGAAGTAGCACAAGAATGGTGGTATGAATGATGATGCGTGCTCCCAGGGTAGGAGTAGCATAAGAACGATGGTATGAATGATGATGCGTGCTCCCAGGGTAGGAGTAGCATAATGATAGTAGTGAGGTGCATACTCTCAGGATAAGAGTAGCATGTTGCGTACTTCCGGATTAGAAGCAGCATATTTTGCTGGTAAGTGGAACTTGATCTTGGGGCCACGACAAACCTCTAACACAGGTTCTACAAGTCTTAACCAAACTCACTGCAAGCAAGTAGCTTATGTAGAAGACTTTTGGATATTTAATGTATATGGCCGTGGTGGGCATTTCAACACTATTGAGGAGTAGTGACACTATGGTTTTATGACATTTTTCAAAGATAAACCTCTAAGTACTTTAGATAGAAAGGCATGAAGCATGAGCCAAGAATTATATCGCATTTATCAACAACCTAGTCAATATGATGATCCTATCAAGAATTTTTAGCCCACAAGCATGATCATGTGCAGGAGTAAAGATTAGCAAAGCTTCTATCTCTAAATATCACAGACTAAGGCAATTGTTAAGTTTTAGATGCAAGTCTTCATTTTATTTTTATTTAAAGCAATTGAGTAAAAAGAATAAGGAAAATTTGAAAGAAAGAGAAAGGAGTAGTGAAAGGTCTTGATGGCTAGAGGGGGTGAATAGCCTAATAAAAATTCCTTCAAAGACACTTAAGACAATTTGATCAATATAAAAGGAGGCGAGAAGCGGTTAGCTTAGCCTACTAGGATTCTATGCAAGCCACCTATTCAATTCACAATTCTACTTATATTCACTCAATCGCCAACAAGATAAACGCACTAGCTAAGCAACAAGATAAGCTAAGGTTTAAACAAGCTACACAACTAGCAAGAAGAAACAACTAGAAGTTAAATAAAGTAAAGCTAGGAGGGGATTGAGCTTGTTGTACCGTCGTTGTAGAGTAGATTGATCCAACCACAATATACAATGAGAATGAAGACCAATCACCGGGAGAATACCAATATCAATCACACAATGAGACAAAGCAATTTTTCTCTCGAGGTTCACGTGCTTGCCATCACGCTAGTCCCCGTTGTGTCCCTCAACACCACGTGGTTCGGTGGCTAATCGGTATGACACACCGAGCCTCTCAAAGGCGCCACAAGAACCTACCAAAATGGTGAGAAGTTGCAATGACACGAGCAATCCACTAGAGTTGCAATTTGGCCCTCCGCCGGGGAAGCACAACAACCCCTCACAAATTCACCTTGATTGGGGGCGAACACAATCACCAAATCCCCTCACCAATCAATCCAACTCCAACCGTCTAGGTGACGGCAATCACCAAGAGTAACAAGAAGTCCCCAATCACAAGGAATACCTAGTGCCACCAAATGCAAATCTCGAATGCACACACACACTAGGGTTTCCCCCAAATCCTCTCTCAAATGAGTACCTCAAATGGAGAAGGAAAGGAGAGGGAGGAGATGCTCTTCAAGCTCACAAGATTGATCTCTTAGGGCTCTCGATTTCTCTCTTAGGGTTGGCACCAAAGCTTGAGAGAGAGGGAGAGAGGAGGAGCTTGTTCTTCTCTTTGTGTTCTTCAAAGGATGAGCAAGGGAGAAGAATGAGTGAGTGAGGTGAGGAGAAGGTGGGGGAGCCTATCTTATCCTCTCGGGCAGCCAGCCCCATCTCCCCACGCTCCAAAAGGTCCCGGGCCCGCTCCCACGCTCCTCCAACGTCTATTTTCGAAGCCGACCGTTGGGCTGAATTCTGCCAGGCTTGGAATTTCCTAGCCGTCTTGGAATATCCAAGCGCAGACATTATTTGAGGCAGAGAGCCCCGCTAGGAAATTTTCTTGGATATTCCAGTCAACTTGGAAATTCCTGGGTAAGCTAGGAAATTCCTGGCATTCCAAAATTACCTCTTCAAACTCCATTTTCAAGGCTTTTTCAAATGTGCTCAACTCAACCAAGTGTACCAACATATCAAGTGTGTGAGTTAGCATTTTCCAAACATTTTAAAAACCTTTTCTCTTGTACCTCACCACGTCACTAAGCGCATTTAGTATATGCAAATGAAACACACTTAGTGGCACTAGATAACCATTGCAATTAAAGATTTCTCCTCTTTATAGTACGGTTATCAATTCTAAATCATCCACACCCTCTATGGTGTCTTGGATGCAAACCATAAAGCCCTACTTTATACCTTTGCCTTGAGTGTCGAGGATCGAGTAGGAATGCACCTTCATCCATCTTGATCATGATGAGCATTTGATCAAATAAGACATTCTTGATCCTTGCTCCATCATGTCACTTAGGCCAATCACCACATAGCTACACACATGCTAGATCAAGATGATTAGCACTAGGCATTGTCACTAATTACCAACAACCAAACATGGAGCTTTCAAGTAGGGGGGGACATACCAGACAGCGAAGTGTTTTCTGCGTAGAGGCTGGCTGGTGGGCCAGGGGCCAACAGGTCAGGTCGGCCGACCTGATCCTGGGCTCCGTGGCCTGGGTTCCGACTCCACTTGATCTGCTGATTGGCGTGGTGTACTTGGTTTGCCAAATTGGCACTAAGTCTAGGTCGACCGACCGATGGATCGGGTCGCCCTTCATCGTGCCAACTTGCGGAACCATCGGCACCTCGAATCGTGTCTCTGTTTCACTTTTTTTTGATGCATCCGGGGAGTCGGCCGATTCCCCCACACTTGGCCTTTGTGCACTAAGAAAATGACACAGCAAAACGAAGTGAAAAGTACATACCCTGCTGGTGGCAAAATGCACCAACAGGGTTAAACAATCTTTTTATTTCTTTTCAACTCCTCCTTTGTATTATAAAATCAAACTTCTAGGCACTATTACAATTTGCAAGGAATTTAAAATTCAAAAAGGGAAATTAACTAAAAAAATTTAAAAACAAAAGTGCCTAGTCTTCTAAAAACTACTTTATTCTAAGGAGAGGGGATCTCTAGCAGATCCTCCGTGCCGATTGCCCTTGCAATCCTCTTGACCTTCGCATTGTTGCTAATGCGTAGGTCACGGAATGCATCCAACATATCCATGTGGGCAATCCGAAGTTCTGCCACAGTCTCCATGAGGGTTTCGTTCTTCTCCCTCAGGTTTGCCGTGACACGGAGAAGTCTCTCCACGTCGCTCCTTCCTTCCTCCCCCTCAAACTACCCAGGTGGGCCTCTGATGGGAGGTGGAGACATGTGCCTACGAACGGAGGCGCTGGTGGAGTCGTTCGACTCCCTCAGTGCCATCCGCTCGTCGGAGTCAAACGGTGGGATGAGGGTCTTCCCCATCCCCGGTCCTGCTCCCTTGATCCGGCGGAAGTGAGGCGTGTGGGACAGCTCGAAGCTCGAGCTGCCCCCGGTGTTGGCGGAGACGACGATCGGGGCTTCCCGAGCCCCTATAGGTGACTTGTCCTTCAACGCCAATTGACCCGTGGTGGGTCGCCTTGGCGTGGTGGATCTCGTGGGGGATTTCCCGAGAGTCCTCTTGGGAGTCAGCGAGCGCGACGAAGGTCCCGACTGGGTAGGACGCTGGGGAGTGGTCGGGCGACCACGCCTTGGGTCGGCCGACCCAAAGTGTTGGTCGGCCGACCAGGTGTTTTTCCCCAGCAGCCCTCCAGTCGGTGACACCATGGCCAGAGGCTCTGCCTCCATCACGTGCACTGCCATGGCACGTTCCATGTCCGCAATGAGTGATCGCGGAGGCATGGGTGAATCTGGGCGAGGGATGATTTGATGGTTTCTCGTTGGTGGTGCCATGGCAAGGTGGAGGATGATCAAGGATGGCTCAAGGGGGCAATGGAGGTGATGAACTCGGGCTAGAAGGCAGTGGGAAGAGAGGAGAGTCCTAGGGGGCTTTTAAAGACAAGGTTGAGGAGGAGGGTTCGGTGATTTTCAAAAGGGTTCGAAAGGGAGCATCATGGGGGACATCTCTCCACCGTTCCTGCTCCTCCGCCGAGTTCGAATCGTCGAAAAGCCCGGTCGGCCGACCGGTGAATTTTCGCCGTTTGAGTTCAAATTTGAACTACAGGCTCCCCTAGCCGTTCCGAACATTTCTACGAATTCAAATCGCAAAAATGCTGGTCGGTCGACCGGACCCTGGTTGGGTCTAGTCAACCAGGCTGAGGTTCTGGGTTGGCTGCACCACCCTGGGTCCGAGTGGGTGCCAAACTCAGGTCGGTCGACCTACACTTGGCTCCTAGGGACTAGCTCCCAAGTGCTCAAGTGTTCCTAGAATTTCCTATACTACCCTTATTTCTAATCAAGCAAATTGGCATGCAATTTCAAAAATGTAAAGTGTTAAAGCTAGCATGTCAATGAAGTAAACATGTAGATTTTAGTGATTAGGATGTAAGATAAATCTATCATGTCTAATTCTTCTTGTACGAAATCATGTTCATAAAAGAGTTTCAGGCGATGGCCATTTACCTTGAAGACATTGCCGTCGTCGTCCTGCAGCGTCACAGCTCCATGTGTCGCGACGTCGACCACCAGGTACGGGCCTTCCCATTTGCTTATTAACTTTCCATGGCCAAAGAGTTTGACCCTAGAGTTGAACATGAGTACTTTGTTCCTCGGATGGAACTCTTTTTGCTTGATTCGCTTATCATGCCATCTTTTGGTTTTCTCCTTGTAAATTCGGCATTGTGATAAGCTCGTTCTCTCCATTCCTCCAGCTCGAGATCTGGATCTTCGATGTTTTCCGGGCCGACGGCGCATCCATATTCCACCTCTTTATGGCCCAATGTGCCCTATGCTCCACTCGACGGGCAAGTGGCATGTCTTTCCGTATACAAGCTGGTATGGGGTCATACCAATAGGAGTCTTGTATGCGGTCCGGTATGCCCAGAGTGCATCAGAAAGTCTGTATTTCCATGCCGATCCCATCTCATTGACAGTCTTCTGCAGAATATTCTTGATTTGCTTGTTCAAAATTTCTGCTTGTCCGCTTGTCTGGGGATGGTACGGTGTACCCACATTGTGCCGTATCCCCATTCCTTTCAGAAACTCGCGGAATCTCTTGTCAATGAAGTGGGTGCCTCCGTCACTGATGACTAGCCTTGGGGTGCCGAATCTTGGGAGGATGGTGTCATGAAACATCGCCTTGGCATGCTTTGAGTCTGCTGACTTACACGGCATTGCTTCGACCCACTTGGATACATAGTCCGCTGCCACCAGTATGTATTCATATCCTTGTGATGGTGGGAATGGACCCATGTAATCTATCCCCCAGACATCAAAGAGCTCCACTTGAAGGTTGTTTGTGAGGGGCATGGCGTCACGGGTATTGATATTCCCGTGTCATTGGCACCTCTCACACCTTCTGATGAAGTCCTTGGTGTCCCCGTACATGGTAGGCCAGTAGAATCCACTTTGCCAGATCTTGGCATGGGTTCTGAATGCACCATAATGGCCTCCATATTCAGCCCCATGGCATTTACTGATAATCTAGATGCCTTCTTCTGTTGGAACACACCGCCTCAGCACCCCATCTTGGCAGACCCTATTGAGGTAAGGGTCATCCCATAGATGTGCCTTGCTCTCCTTGATCAACTTCTTCTTATCTACCCCGGTGGTACATAGCCAGAGACCATGTAATTGATGATATTTGCGTACCAAGGGTGAACAGCTGACACCTTGAGAATTGTGTCGTCCCGAAGATAATCGTTGATAGGCAAACTCTGTTTGTCTTCGACCTGCATCCTAGAAAGGTGGTCTGCGACCGAGTTTTCTACTCCCTTTTTATCTCTTATTTCTAAGTCAAATTCTTGGAGTAGCAAGATCCACCTTATTAATCTTGGTTTAGCGCCTTTCTTAGTGAATAAATATTTTAGAGGAGCATGATCAGTGTAAATGATCACTTTTGCTCCTACTAGATAAGACCTAAACTTGTCTATAGCAAACACTATGGCCAACAGCTCTTTTTCAGTGGTTGCATAGTTTAGCTGAGCTCCAGTTAGTGTTCTACTAGCATAACAGATAGCATGATGCTTTTTATCTCTAGTCTGTCCTAAGACAGCCCCTACAGCATAATCACTAGCATCACACATTATCTCAAAGGGGAGCGACCAATCAGGGGGTTGTATGATTGGCACAGAGACAAGTGCTTTCTTAAGGTAGTAAAATGCATCTAAGCACTCATCATTAAAATTAAAGGGTGCGTCTTTAGCTAGCAGGTTTGTTAAAGGCCTAGCGATTTGCAAAAAATCTTGTATAAACCTTCTATAAAAGCCAGCGTGACCAAGGAAACTGCGCACTCCTCTAACGTTCGTGGGAGGTGGAAGCTGTTCTATGACCTCTATCTTAGCTCTATCTACCTCTATTCTACGCTCGAACACTCTATGTCCTAACACTATCCCTTCCCTAACCATAAAGTGACATTTTTCCCAATTTAGGATCAAGTGTTTTTCTTCGCATCTTTGTAAGACGCGTTCTAGGTTCTCAAGACATCCGTTAAAAGTCTTGCCATAGACGGAGAAGTCGTCCATGAAGACTTCCATGATTTCTTCAATCATGTCTGAGAAAATGGACATCATGCACCTTTGGAAGGAAGCGGGAGCATTGCATAGGCCAAAAGACATGCGCCTATATGCATATGTCCCATAAGGGCATGTAAATGTCGTCTTACTTTGGTCGTTGGGATGCATTGGGATTTGATGATAACCTGAATACCCGTCAAGGAAACAAAAGAAAGAGTGTTTCGCCAACCGTTCCAGCATCTCATTGATGAATGGTAACGAAAAGTGATCTTTCTTTGTAGCCTTGTTGAGTTTTCGGTAATCTACACACATCCTCCATCCCGTGATGGTTCGTTGTGGGATAAGTTCATTATTGTCATTTTTAACGACCGTCATTCCTCCTTTCTTAGGTACTACTTGTACGGGGCTGACCCACTCACTGTTTGGAACAGGGTAGATTATGCCCGCGTGCAAGATCTTCAAGACCTCCTTCTTTACTACTTCTCTCATCGCATTATTTAGCCTCCTCTGAGGCTCTCTCGAGGGTATAGCTTCGGGTTCTATTGGGATGCAATGCGTGCAAAGAGCGGGACTAATTCCCTTAAGGTCTTGGAGGGAGTATCCTAAGACAGAGCGATACTTCTCTAGAATGGCTATGAGTCTAGTGGTCTCTTCTTCTGAGAGTTGATCACTAATGATGACAGGTTTATATCTATTGTCGTTAAGGAAGACATACTTAAGCCCAGAAGGCAGTGGCTTAAGTTCTATGGAGGGTTTAGGTTGTGGTTCGGATTCATCTAGCTCTAAGGGCTCGTCTAGGTCGGGGTTTGTTTCTGGCTCATCGATGTAATCCTCAGCCTCCACTTCTAAATCAGGCAGTGATGCCTCTACATGGGCTGCCACCATTACCTCCTCTATTGGGTCAATTTCGGGATGTGGTTCTGATTTGTTATTGACTGAACCGACAAAGGGGACCGAAAGGTTTGTGTTTTTCCCGAGTTGACCCCTGACGTACCCGCTCTAAAAGCCATTCAGGAATCTGAGGAGCGGGTACCCAATTAACAAGTCAATGTCCTCTACATCAAAGATGTAGAAATTTAGGAGGATATTCACTTTGTTAATGGTGATTGGTATGTTCCGTGCAAGACCGCAACTCTTACTAGTTCCGCAGACGGTATCTTGAGGAATTTGTCATTAGGAGTTAACAGTTCCTCACCGAGGAGTGTTAGTGCTAAGGTTTTAGACATTACATTTGCTCCTATGGCTGGGTCGTAAAGAGATTCGATAGAGATCCTACCTATGGTACAGGGAATGGATGCGAAAAGGATAGAAGTCGATGATATCGACGACACCTCTCGATTCTTTCGGCCATTCGCGCTCATGACAGACATGAGCTCTTGGGCGGTTGCCTTAAGGTAACAGGCCTCTAAGCGTGAAGAGATGTGCCTATTTGGGTCTCTATTCGGTTTCTTTTGCACGAGTTGTTTCGAGACATTGCCAAAATTGGCAAAAAGGTTTGTCTCGATGTTCAAGGGATATTCCAAGGGGTGAATTACTTCTTCCCCTGGAGGTATTTGTGGTTCAGGCTCATCAGCTTGGGTTGTGGTATTGGCTGTCGAGGTTTCGTCCCTAGGGGTTTGGTCTTCCTCAGGGGCTTCACTATGATCATCAGTGTAGGGGGTGTTGTCTAGTATGGTTGCTAGGACTACCTTACCCTCACTAATAGGTAAATGAAGGAATGCTCCCTTCGAGGCTAGATCAAGGAATTGTGCGGAACTTTTCCTAAGGCCGAGATAAAAGTGTTGCATTAGTGTTGGCTCGGGTATGGATAAGTTCCGGACCGGAGGACGTTAAGTCCATGATTCGTGTCCATGCTGCACCTAGAGATTCCTTCTCTTCTTGTTTGAAGTTTAGGATATCTCTGCGGAGACGGGCTACACGGGAGATAGGGAAATAGGTAAGGCAAAATTTGGCTTGTAGCTTCTCCCACTCTCCGTCTACACTACCTACGTAACAAGAGTACCAGCGTCTAGCTTTTTCCGTTAAAGAGAACGGAAAGAGCTTCCACTTAAGGGTAACTCGTCTCATCCCTTGGATGTGAATGCACGAGCAAAGTTGCTCGAAATCACGTAAGTGTGTGTATGGGTTTTCATCTCCTTCTCCCGAAAAGGGATTCTCCCGAACCATCGCTATGAGACTCGAGGCGAAGTTCATAGCGGGCAGCTAAAATAGCCGAGAAGAACTAGGCGGCTCCAACTCGGCGCCGTTGGAGCTGCATAATCAAAAAGGGTTGTTTGATCCATTGGATAGGTAAAAAGGATTCTAATCTAACAAGGATAATTTGACGACTATGGCTCTAGCTAACCAGCTACCGTTCCCCGGCAACGGCGCCAAAAATGCTTGTTGACACCAGATGTGGCAAATGGGATTACCGCAAGCGGACGGGTATTCAATGTAGCACTTCACCGGGAGTATTCCAGGTATCGTATTTTCCACAGGGAACGAGAAGTGAACTAACTAGGCCAAGGTATGCCGCCAGGCAATGATCAAGGGCTTAGAATGGGATAGAGAGGTAATTCTAATATTTGGGTTCTAACCTAGTTATCCTAAGGATACGTGAGAGCTAACTCTATCTTTCTGCTGCGGCCGATGGGCGAGACAGGTTGCTAAATAACACCCCACGAAGCGGCCACCGGTGCGGACCTACAATCTAACCTAACAACACTCACGGAGAACTCCAAGGTCCCAACGGAAGGTGTCACACTTCACTCGGGCATTCCCGGGTGCAGCCGGACGTTCACACCGCAGATCTAGTCTAGACACCGCGCCTACACTATCTCTACTACACTAAACAGGGCCAAGGTTTAGAGCACTTCACTCAAGAGCCTAACATACGCTTGCTCAGGAGAGAGCAATGTGCCAGCAGAAAGGATGTATACTTACGATAAACTAAGACAAAAAGTAAATACTGAAAGTACTCAGATGAAAACAACTAGAAAGTAAACTTACTAGAAGACAAGCATCCGCTGAGGCGCTCCTGAAGAAGACTCCCGACAGGCCAGGACTCCTCCGCTGGAACTCCTCACTCTCTTCCCTCTATTCTCACACTATAGCTAATAGAAGCTCTTCCTATGATACATGGTGCACTTTGAACTAAGCTCTAGGGGGGTATTTATAGGGGAGATGGAGTAGCCCCTACTCTAGTGCCATGTCAGCGATCCGCGTGACATCACTTCTCCACCCTTGGATCAAGCTGACTTGGAATGGACGTCTGACAGCAGAGGACACATGGAGGTCATGCAGGAAGTCGGTGGGAGGCAACCGACCTTCAATGGGCCCACATGTCATGGTCGGCCGACCGGATTTGCCCCGGGGTTGACACGTGGCATCTTCTAGAAGGTCCAAAGAGGTCGGTGGAGCTGGTTTGACAGTGGGTCCCACCAACCCTTGGTCGGCCGACCGAGGGTCTGTCGGCCGTGGGCCCACCAGCCTTGTTCCACCGATGTTCCTACGTGTCCTGGGGTGTGTTGCTTGCTCATTTGAAGTTTGGTCAAATTTGCTCCATTCGCGCTTGTTCAGGCTTGATCAGTAGCTGTTTGTACCTGCATCCAAACAGTGACATGTACATGTGGAACCAAGTGAAATTCACCTATATCACTACTTATTTGCTGGGTGTAACTCTAGAATGCGACTAATGTTGATGGCTATTATGGGATGAAAACAGGGTCTAACTGTCGTCAACAACTATCAATGTTGTATGGCCTACTAAATTTTCCACATCTTGGCAGTTTTTATTCTTGCATTTTTGCTGAGATCACGTCTGTGCTCCAATGCCCTTGCCAAGAGTCTTGCATGGCTTCTGAGGCAAACATATGCCCTCAAAAACCCTCTTCGAACTCGTTTGTCATCGCCTCCTGACCGAAAACTTGTACCTGCAATGGTGGTGCTAGGCATGACTGGCTGTGCCTTCTCCTGATGTACGCCATTGCTAGCCCTATTGTTGTTGGTGACGACATCATCACCATCGCCATCTGCCTCCATGGGATCCACATCTTGCACTCCCTTCTACTTCTGCTTCTGCTCCTACACTTTGTCCACCCTGGATGACAATGACACTCGAGCAAAGTACTGCGTTGTGCCCTTCTTCCGCGACCTTGACCAGATTCATGACCCAATGCTCGTGCCAGTCCAGTTTTGCCAGTGCCACACTAGTGCTCCTCTCCCTTCTCGCACATCCGCCACTCCTCACCTTTGCCATTGCATCCCTAGATTTGGAGCTCCTGGCGTTGTCGGCCATCGACGTCATGCGACGCCGAGCCCCTGAAGCACTCGAATTCTGGCCCAACACGTGAACGCCGCAACCGCTATTGCCACCACATGTGTTGGTCTTTTCGAGTGACTCCCTCTTTCGCTTCCTCTTCACATGACAACTTCTGGGAGGCACAACCGCCACCGACACGTGCCTCGGCTCTGCCGAACGAATCCAGTCAGTCTGAGTCATCAAAAGCCTCCTCTTAATTGATGCGCCTCACAAATGGCACAATGGCACGGACTGGGGAACCACCACCGCTACCTCCCTCATCGCCGTCGTTGTCAGAGATGGCGATGATCTCGGGCTGATGCTGGACCGACGACGGCGAGGATGGCAAGCGGGTGATTGGTGCCAGCGACAGGGACAACACTGCCCCAAGGTGCAGCCCTGCTTGGCGGCCGCCTCCACCGTCTTCATTGTCACTATCGAGAAGTACGATGACCACATTTAGGCGGCGTGGCATCACCGACGGTGGGTGGGGAGAATGAAGCGGCACGGTGTGGCATCACCGGCGGTGGGTGTGGAGAAGGAGCGGCGCGACGCGGTGAACGAGGGTGAAAAAGAAAGTGTAATGAAATGTTATTGGAGGGGGATTGGTGGAGAATTAATGTAGTGAATGGAATAGGTCCTATGCCGAGGGGAGGTAAATTATATAGGACCTGGTCCTTTCTTCATCCTGAAGGACTCTGCTTCCCAAATGACACGTAATTTGGCTGAATTGATAATGTAAAATGGCATGAATTGAGATCGTAGCTCAGTATCTTAGCCCACCAGGTGCTGTTGACGTAGAGAGCTGTTGTGGTGCACATGTATTCTGTTGCCATGTTTTCTGAATATGCCATGTAATGGCAATGCTGTTTGAAATATAGTTGTAATAACACTATCCTCTTTTATATGTATTTTATTTAGAGTGTTGGAGCATTGTCCAAATACAAGTCTATTGAAATTGACTCTCTGAAATGGATGTGTTTCTAAAATTTTGTGTTCTGTGATGGAAGTGCGTCATTCAGTTTCTAAAATTGACAGTGAGTGCTCATGCCCACTTTAGTTTCAGATCACATCAATTAACATATATACTATACATTTAGATGTCATTATGACTTGACTATATAAAAAAGTAATATAGTGCAGGTGGCATATATACATCAGTTCCAGACCACATAAGAACATATATAATATAATGAAGATAACTGAATGGCATTGAAAATCCTCCATTCATCATATCCTACTCTTGTCACAGGGCTGCTAAAAAGCAAAAGTATCATCGAGACATTGCACGGGCATCATCAGTTCGTTTATTTATCAAATTCTAGGCGACGAGAACCAAGCACTTTATGATGAGCTTGAAGTAAGAGATTTGTAAGTTCTCCTTGGATTCTTGGAATAACGTCATGGAATTATCTCTAAATGCCATCATCATATTGCTTGACGCTGATGCTATAGCAATAGCAGTAGCATTTGAGTTGAACTGTACCTGAAACAATTTATGTTGCTAGAATGATAAGACATTACAAACTCAAATAAATTGTTATTGAAGGGAGTGAACTTTGGTTAATCTTACAGCCTGCTTTGAAGTTCCATGCTGACTTATGTTGGATGGTTGCCTTGAATCATCTGTTGTAATTAAACATGAGCAAACAATAAGATGTACACAGTGAAAATTTGTAATGTCATACATACTATTATGTGTACATATCTTTTTTACTTTCAGAAGCATTTTTCTTTCCTTTGTTCCTTTTTGTTGATGGGTTTTTGCTTCCTCCTTCAAGTACACCTTTTGATCTTTTAAGTGTCGGGCCTTTTATATGTGGTGGTACTTTAAATGATATGCGCTCCTCGACAATCTGTTGGGCACACTTCACATAACATTGTGGTGCTTCCTTCTCATTCAAGTTGACCTTACTCAATAAATTCTCGACTTCTAAAGTTAGTTTATTAAAACCATCATCTAAAATCTAAAGAGCCTCTTGCAAAACTCCACATTTCAGCGCAACTAATATCATCTTTCGGGATAGAAGTGCACTGAGCTGCTAAGTCATCAGTCAGATATTGCTTGTTATTAGTAAAGCTACCTATTTTTGCATACTTTGTCCACCGACTCATTATGCACCTTGGAGGCAAATTGATAATACTATTCTGGCTGAAGACTCGTAGTATGTGCTTTCATAACAATCTTGCATGATTAAGAACTACTACATATGCCATATTGATACAATAAGATTGCATAGACTCTTGAATTACATGCACTTACCAAAATAATCGTACTTTTTGCATGAGCAAGACACTTGCACATCATTTGAATCAAAAGTAACAGTGGCTTCATCCCAACTCCACTCCATGGATGCTACCTTGTATGTGCTTACTGTCCCTTCTAGAGATAGCAATGTACATGAAAGAACAAACTGACATTTGAATTCCTCCTCAAAAATGCGATACATATTTCTTGTATATGATTCAACGGCTGCCTTCAGCAAAGGTAAGTTACTAACATAGACAGCCGAACCTGAAGTCATGATTTATAATCTTCATATAACTCATTTCCAAGAAGGCATGAAGCACACTTGTCAAATTCCACCAGGAGTTCTGAAATGGAGAGGTTTCTACGGAAAGTTATTTTGAACACATTATTCATACCTTTACTCCTTTGAGTGGATGTCATTTCTGCACAAAATGAATCATGGCAGTAGACGGTGGCCCATTTCTCATGTAGTGCATACAAATTTTGCATCCATGAATTCTCTACAAGTTCGTAAGTATCCAGTAACCTCTACCACTTCTTGTTAAAATGTGCTATTGATCTCTCTTCACATATACAATACTTGAAATCCTTCATAAAATCCTCATTATCAGATATTATTTGGCTAAGGTGTCTTGCAGCATTTTGGTATATGTGCCATAGGCAGGTGATGGCTTTAGTTTGGAAAAACAAGCTTAATTGCCTTTTCCATTGCAGCACATTGATCTGTGAAAATGGTGACCGGTTGCTTCCTAGACATTGCTTTCAAAAAATTACTAAATACTTAATTAAATGAATCAACACTTTCATCGAATAATAGTGCAGCTCCAAAAATAATAGTTTGCCTATGGTGATTCCAACAAAAGGAGCAAAAGGTATTTCAGGTTCATTTGTCTGGAATGTAGAGTCAACGCATATGACATCCCCAAAGCAAGCATAATCTGCAATGGCCTGACCATTAGCCCAAAAGAAATTACATATTCGACCATCCTCTTTGTCTAATTGCACAACATAATAGAAAGAAGGATCTTCAACTTGCTTATTCTCTAAATATTCCAATTAGGTTTTTGCATCTTGGGCTTCTAAGTACCTTTTACGCTCACGTCCAATGAAATTATTGCAGTCCATTTTCAAGAACTGCACATTCTCAGCTCCACCTGACCAGCGCTGAAAAAATCATATATTTCAGTTGACCTAACACTAACTTGCCACATTTTGCAAATGAGAAACTCATCTGCTTTTGTCATACGCCATTGTGATCTAAGCATGTGTGGCTTGTTAGGGCTTACAAAGCCATGATTGTGAACGAGCATATTTTTTGTATCCTTGTTGACGGTAGATAACTCCTATTTTTAACCGTCAACTAGACATGAAAAAGGACCTAAATATAATTACCATCTAGATATAGGGCTTACACTAACGGAATTCCACGAGTTTTGGTGAATGTCTGCTTTTACGCGGGTGTCGGTGAAAATGACTAAGGAAGTCCCACATGTCAGGTTTACATAGAGATAATCGGGATCCGGTCAAAATTCTGTAATCTGGAAGGTTCGAGAAGGCACTGGACCAAACGGGAGGCCGAACCGCCTCGGTGGCGGGGCGGCCGCCCCGGACTTGGAGGCGGCCGCCCCAGGACCTCAGCCAATCAGCGTCAGCCTCACGGATCCCTGTTCCACCGCCTTTGAGGATGAATAATAATCGTCCATTTAGGTCGGTTTGATCCGAGGGCTGCGGTGCATCCTAGGGGGCTATAAAAACAGGGCCCTGACCTTGGAGGAGGCATCCCTTGAAACCCTAATTCATTATTTCCAAAGAGGATCAGGTGAGAGAGGTCCCTTGTATGGATCTCCTCCCTAGAGCCTAGCATTCAAGATAGATAGAGAGAGTATAGGGTGGAGGTAGAGTTGGAGGAAGCCCGGCATGTCGGTGTCTCCTCTCCGGTTGTACCTACGGGATCAAGTCTCCTAACCCGAGGCTTGGTTCTAGGATCATTCTGCAATTCGACTTCTAATACTAGTAAGTTCTTGTTATTATTGCTCTTTGGTTTACGAGTTTACTTTATTCGCTTCCGGTTGGGAATAGAGTAATCGTTCATAGCGTAAGCGTGGTGCTTGGGCTAGGTTCACTCGTAGATGCTCCCTATCTGGCCGGAACCGTGGTAGTAGCGAGGGAAGTGATAGTCCCTTTGTTACCTTTGTAGCCCACTTCCCGTCAGTAGGTAAGGCCAAAAGTGCTAGGTTAAGCATCCTCTGTGGTGTCTTTTCTTAGGTGCTCCCACAGAGCAGTAGTCGCAATGCTTGCCATAGGTTGGAAGAAGACTGTGGTAGTTATCCTCTCTATATCGCTCATTACCTTGTTTGTAGCTCAGCGGTTAGGTATATACTTGGGTTAGTCAGATGCACGTTTTCTCCTAGCGGATAAATAAATAACGATACTCTGGAATATCTCCCGGGTGAAGTGCTCACCGATATCCGTGCGCTTGCGGATTATTTCTCTTTGATTCTTTCGTGTGCGTATCTAGTATGAACAAGCATTTTCGGCGCCGTTGCCAGGGAGAAAGACGGTCTGCTAAGATAACCTTAAGTCATGCTTAACCTTGTATTATACTTTTATCTTTTTGTACTTTTCTTTTGCATTTTATTTTCTATCCTTATAGATAACCCAAATTCCAAGCCTATCTATCAATTTCTTGCACCCATGAGCGCAAGCTTAGAGCCTATAGAGCCCATGATTCTCACATCTAGCTATGAGCTGCGCCCATGTGTGGTTGCAATAGGTCAAAGCCAACCCTTTTCTACAGCTAGAGTCCTATCTTCTAATCAAGAGGGTAATGTACCCGAGGTCCCATCCTCATCTGGAGGGGGTAATGAACCCCAAGTCCTATCCTCTGATCAAGTAGGTAATGAACTTTTGGCTACACTGAGGGAATCTTCTAATTTTCATATAAACTTAGGTTTGGACCTAGCCTTACAAGACCATGTTCTTCTTCAACATTTTTATATGGGTCTTGATAATATCGCCTTTGGAGGAGTTTTCCTTTCTTTACCCTTTAGTGAAGTGAGGTTTGTCCTTATTGTTAATGGACACACTCTTTGCACTAGCCTTCATGATAACATCCTAGAGGTAGAGAAGGAATCATCCCCCAAACAAGAAGAGGAAGTTTTCATAGCCAAATTGCAAACTTTTCAATCCCATGATTTGGCTATCCATCCCAAACCGAGTAGTATTCCAAAGTCCCCTAAGGGAAGAAGTAATTCTACCCTTAGAAATTCTTTTTGATGGCAATTTTGGGAGGAGCATAAACTTCCCGCTTCATAAGATATCTTTTAGTACATGCATTATAAATTTTCTCAAGAGATCTTTTAGGAAGCGTCTCAAATCCAATCCCTTTGAAGGACACTTAGAAAGACTCAAGGATGGCATATCAAGTGATGCCATGGAAGGAGAGCGTAGCCATCTAGAAACCACCTCTGTCTTCTCTCCTTTTGTTCCCACATTAGATATAGAATACAAACCCATCTTTAAACCCATCCTTGACCCCTATGACTCATTCCATGCGCTTTCTCCCAAACCTCCCGATGATCCTAGAAATCCATCTAGCTATCCCACGCATAGGAATCATCAAGACCATATAGAGGATCGCAAAGAGCAACATCCATGGCAAGAGAGCATTAAAAACCCATGTGCTATTGCCACTGAATGGATGGATAAGGCCTTAGATGAGATCAATTTAAGAGATGATCCAAGGGAATTTTTTGACATTTATGATGAATCACCCTTGGAAGTGGAAAATGATGGAGACTTCAATGAGCAAAGTAGTTACTTCTTTGACACCCCATCAAGACCTTGCTCATATGAAAAATCTCCTGATTCACTTAGTCTCCCCAACATTACCCCACACGAGATCTTAAACCCCCTCATGCTCCCTATTCCTAAAGATGATGAAACGGTGGTTGTAGACACATATGTTTATCATAAATGTTGCAGATCTCGTTGTGTTGAATCCTAAGATTAGTGCACATAGATTGGTGTTGAAGGGGAAACCACTTCACCATTTCACATCTTGAAGGTTTCCCAAGGACAAGCTTAGTGTCCTAAAACAAGCACTATTCAGATCATGGCATAACAGTTCACTTTTCTATTGTGTTGTCCTTGTTAATTGAGCATAGAGTTATAATTATGAAAATATCCCTTTGGGTATTCTTGCCACTAACCTTTCTAGGTTTGGAACAAAAAGATCGAAGGAATAACAAATGCAAGGTATGCCCAACCAATCATTATGCAACATTGAATTACATTCATCCAATCTTGATTTAAAAGTCAAGCTTGGGGGATATACTTCCATAAATACATCTCTTGCCATGTTGCTACACTATCTTGGTTGTCCCTACCTTTAAGGCATTCATGCTCTGCCATCACTTTTGAGTAAATCTCTGTAGTGCTCTCATGCTGCCTTTGTTTGCTATAGTATTGTTGACGGCAATTATACCCTGTTTTCACCCCATCAAAAGCCGTCAACAATGGTTGAGTTCAGAGATAACACCATGTCAATGAGTAGTGACATAGGTACAATTGACTTGTCTCCGGATGTACATGTCATTATTTGGGTGCAGGTGTAAACAGACACTTTTCAGTGTTCGAAAGCTATAAATAAAGGTAGATCAACCAACCAAGATGGCCAATGACTAAACCAACTCCACATTCATCAATGTCATAACCGCTAGAGACAGTGTGCAAAAGATGAGCACAAAGGTTAGTTCAGCCGACCTGACATTTGTGGGTCCAATACCACCATTGTGCTTAGAATTGCATGGTGAAACTACCTGCAAAAGATGGCCCTTTGATCCCACCAAAGGCAGGTCGACCGACCATGGTTTGGGACCATCTCGGACACTGCCAGATCACCAGAGACCTTAGGACAGCAGTGGAGCAAGGCCGGTGGGCCCACATGACAGAAGCTCGGTCGGCCGACCCAACTTTGGTGGGGTTTCACCTTGCCAAGCATCCCACCGACCTAAGGAGCTTCTAGAAGGCTGGTGGGACCCACATGTCAGCCAAAGGCTGGTCGGCCGACCTGACATGTGGGCCCACCAAAGGTCGGTTGGCCTCCCACCGCCTTCCTGCATGGCCTCCACGTGTCCAAGCATCTCAAACGTTGATTGAAGTCGGTGGAAGGTCGGTTTGATCCAACGGCGCATGGTGAAGATCACGCGGATCGCTGACATGGCGTTTCCTTAGCCCCTACTCCACCTAGGACTATAAATACCCCCTCACTCCCTCATTTGTAAGGCACACCATCAAGGAGAAGCATCTTGAGAGCTATGTGAAGCTATGTAGTCCACTATAGTAGTAGTAGTAGTAGTGTGTGAGTTAGAGTGAGTCGAGCGGAGCTCGGGGTCTCCGGAGTCGTCTTCTGGAGAGTCTGGTATGTCTTCCTCTTGTTCTAGTAAAATTCTTAGTATTTAATATATTTTATTCTTGCTTTGCTTTCCTCTGAGTAGTGCTAGTATTTACTTTCTGCCTTAGTTATCGTAAGTATACATCCTTTCTGCTGGCACATTGCTCTCTCTTGAGCGAGCGTATGTTAGGTTCCTGAGTGAAGTGCTCTAGGCCCTTGTCTAGGTTTAGAGTAGTAGAGATAGTGTAGGCGCGGTGTCTAGACTAGATCTGCCCGGTGTGAACGTCTGCACTGCACCCGAACGCCCGGAGTGAAGTGTGACGGCCTTTCCGTTGGGACCTTGGAGTTCTCTTGAGCGTGTTGTTAGGTTAGATTGTAGGCACACCGGTGGCCGCTTCGGGGGTGTTATTTAGCAACTGTCTCGCCCATCGGCAGGCGAAAGATAGAGTTAGTTCTCATGTATACTTAGGATAGCTGGGTCAGGAATCTCAGGATCTAAACACTAGGACTAATTCAAGGAAGTAAGCCAAGATCCATTAGGAATCTTACACTCTCTCATTGTCCTCTCACCTAACTAATATTCCCTTAGTTATCCTTTAGACTCTCTTACCAACTCCTTGATCCATCCTTCCTATCCACTTCGTTCATCCCCTATCACTAGTGATACTAGATGATAGACATCTGGATCTCCTTTCCCTATTGACTCCTAGCTACGGCTTTCCCTTGGGAGAATATAAATCGACAACCTTGGAATACTCCTTGGTGAAATGCTACAGCGGTACATTCTGTGCACTTGCGGAATATCCAATAGTTAGAGAATTACCCCTCCGGCATCTCGGCATTGTTGCCATACTTTTGGTGGTTGCGTTAAGAAATGCCAACAAGCATTTACGCGCCGTTGCCGGGAAAGCGTCGGCCTAGGAGTTTTAATAGGATCGAATCCGAGGTCAAGTGACCGGTCTAGTTAGCAATTAGTGTTAGGGTTTTACCTCTCACCTGTCTTGCTTCTCGAAGCAAGACGGTGCATGAACGTGAGTTGAGGTGAACTGGACATTGTCAAGTTCTACCTCCAGGGTTCATTCGAACCTAAACCCGTTCAAGGAAGGAGGCTTTGCACTGTTTATCAAAGAAGCCATTACCCAAAAGATCATCCCTGACTATTCTGCACTGTTAGCTGACTATGTCGCTACAGGTTCGCAGCTTAGCTTGGGGGATGCAACTTTTGAGCCTGTGCTTATCACTATGGTGCAAGCCAACCCGTTTGTGGGAAACCACACGGGAACGCCAATGCCCATCTCCAATACTTCCTGTAGGTGTGTGGAACTTCTATCATTAGAATACCTCCACAAAAGCCATCTGTCTTCACCCTTTCCATTCTCACTATTGGGAAAGGCGAAGCGGTAGTTTTAAACCAACAGAGAAGAAGTCGCCGTCAAGAGAAACCCTTCTCATCATTAGTGACGGAACAGCCCCATCACTCATAATCCAATCATAGATTGTGTGTGATGACTTCATCTAAGGATGTCATTCAATCATTTTGTGAATCTTTGTGCTTCATTTTCCAACTTCCATATTCCACTCTAGTATGTCTTGGTTTGGTTGTGCTTCGCGGGTGCTTCCATAGGTGTTTTAAATTAAGCGTGGTGCTTAGGATAATCTGCCTACCTTAATCAAATAAGATATGGAGTCATGTTTGATTAATTGAACCAAAAACTTCTAGTATAGACCATGGTTGTATGCCTAGACTAACCCCTGCAGGAAGTTCAAATCCAAAAGGGTAAGTCATTGAGATAGATTCACAAATGCGGTGAACATTGAATGAAACCTTGATCAAGAAGAGAATGGAGATCTCGAAGGTTTGGCAAAGTGCAATCATCCCCATCCATCTCCAGGATGGAATGGTGCACATTCAAGCTCGATCGTCAATGGAGAGGTCCTGCTCTATGGACCTAAAACATGGAGCCCTCGCTGATAAGGTATGTCAGTAGTTATCTCATATTTACTTTCTGCATTTCAATTTTTGCATTTTGCTTTCAACTGCATGTTTACTTTTAGCACTTGCATATTTTATTTTCAATGAAATAAGTCAGACATAGGCAATAACACTTGAGAAGAGTGATTAGAGAAAAGCTGAGCTGGTGGGGCCACCATAGCCAGGTCGACCGACTTGTATTATGGGGTCCACCACCTCTCTCTTCACTCTGGCTAGAAGCAGGGATCCAAGGAGCAGCATAGGATGCTCTGGGGCTCCAAAGCCCAGGTCAACCGACCTGGACTTGGTGTCACCAGGCACCCTGCTGTCTCCCAATGATGATAACCAAGGATCCTATTGTTGACACTAGATACGCACACGAAAGAATCAAGAGAAATAATCCGCAAGCGCACGGATATCGGTGAGCACTTCACCCGGGAGATAAGTCCTGAGTATCGTATTTGTTTTTATCCGCTAAGAGAAAATGTGCAATAGACTAACCCAATCTTTACTACTACCCCTGGGCTGCTAGTCAAGTGAGAATTAAGCGATATAGAGAGAACTCCTTCGTCGGTCTTCTTCTAACCTATGGCAAGCTTTGAGACTATTGTTCTAAGGGGTACTGAGGAAAAGACACCGCAAAGGATGCTAAACCGGGCACAAAGGACCTACCTTACCTACCAACGGGAAGTGGATTACAAAGGTAATAAAGGGATTGTCACTTCCCTCACTACTACCACGGTTCCGCCGGATAGGGAGCATCTACAAGTGAACCTAGCCTAAGCACCACGCTTATGCTAAAGAACGATTACTCTATTCCCAACGCGAAGCGAAATAAAGTAAACTTGTAAACCAAAGAACAATAATAACAACGAACTTACTAGTATTAGAAGTTGAATTGCCGAATGATTACGAAACCAAGCCTCGGGTTAGGAGACTTGATCCCGCGATACACTTGGAGAGGAGACACCGACAGTAGGGCTTCCTCCAATCTACCTCCACTCTATACTCTCTCAATCTCTCTTGAATCTAATACCCTATAGAGATAGATCCATTCGAGGGACCCTTCTCTATCTAACTCTCTCTCTGGATTGAAGTCTTGAATGAATTGGAGAATGAATTAGGGTTTTTACCCAGGGGCCAGGGGCTCTGCTTATATAGCCCCTAGGATTAACCACGACCCTCGGATCAAACCGACCTAAATGGACGATAATTATTAATCTTCAAAGTCGGTGGAGCGGGATCCGCGAGACTCCACCTGATTGGTGGAGGTGGGCAGTCGGCCGACTCCCTCCTTGGGTCGGCCGACCCACCACTCTGCCAGGTGGGTCCCCGCTTCCAGGGTTTGCCTTCTGGAGTCTTCTAGATTATACAATTTTACCCGTTCGGTCTTTCTCTCTATGTAATCATGACATGTGGGCCATCTTGGTTGATTTTCAGCTGTCACCTGCGAGAAATAGATATTCACCAAAACTCGTGGAATTACGTCGGTGGTAACCCTATATCTATCAAGTGTTTATAAATAGGTCCATTTGCATGCTAAGTTGACGGTTAATTTTATGAGTTAACGACCGTCAACAAACTCCCCCACACTTGTCTTTTACTCGTCTCGAGGAAAAGGATGGATTACTTCAAGCATAGCCTCAAACCAAGACATCAACATTAGACTATCCACGATCATACATCTTCTGGGGATTCAAAGTGTCTACCATTGAACTTTGGGGAGTTGAAAGATGGAACAGTAGCGAAGTAGAGATCCTTCTTCTATCAATCCTGTCACTTGGAGTTTTTATAACATTTTTTTTGCACTGAAAACTTAGCTTACCCTTCTCCATCATGTAGCACACTCGAATCACTCTTTATATGTGGTATTTGTAGAACTCACCATTATGTATAGAGCACTCAAATCTCTCAATGTATGTAGTATTTTTGGAACTCACTTGAGGCATGTGAAAGGGTATGCCTCCTATTCTATATAGGCTTATGTGGAGTTTAAGGTATTTCAAGGAATAGCATTTTTACCTGTGCATATTGATTAGTCAAAAACGGGAACCAAGGAGAGGGGGACCTTACTCTAGATCAAGTGTGTGCAAGTGTGTGGAATATTTGGTGGCTAAATTGATGATAATAATGCTCCTTCCCTCTCTTGCACACTCTTCTCTTGAACATTGCTTTGCTTGATCTTCTCTCGAATAGCTCTTTGAGCTTCTTTGAACTTCCTTCTTGGGATTGGAATACTTTGGAGCTCATGGGCTATCTCTTTTCTTTCTTTTCTTTTCTTTTCTTTTTTTTTTAACAACATTACTTTTGCATAGCCCATGTCTCAATCTTGGACACAATAACTTTCTTGAACATGATGATGATGATGACAATAATAATCTTCTTTCAACAATTTGGATGATGATAACAATTCTTGGAGCATATAAAAATCCTAGAAAGTGTATGTATCCTTCTCCCGGTGTAGGAGATGGATGAATGGCGGAAAGCATGTTTTTGCGTACTCCCGGTGTAGGAGCGAGCGGGTAAATATGTGGGTGTAAGTGCACTTGATCATATGAGTAAGAGACCCTTCTCTAAGGCTCTAATACCGCCAAGACTATTCTCAACGCAAACAAAAAGCTTATGTGCTGGTCTTATAGAATTTTGTCGACGAGGCTCTATAGGCATTTATAACCACGAGAGGAGAAGTATAGCTAATATTTTAAAATTTTTCAAAAAGAAATTCTCCAAGCAACTAGACATCAAGAAATCGGGTTCTCATGGTCCATGCTATATCACTGTCCTCAACAACTTAAGTAAAATGGGGTCCCTATAAAATAACATTCCCAACGATATGAGAATTCCCAGGAATTATCATGGTGTGAGTCTATCTTGGGGTCATGATTAAAATAATCTACCTTCTCGGTATATATAGCAAGTGATTTAATTCAAAGTGTTCCCCAAATGAATCGGAAAACGTGATCGGTATAAAATTTGGAACGTAGGGAAGCAAACGACCGTGGGCCAAAACCGGAGCCAAATGGGCTCACCCCGGGCGGCCGACTCTATATATGGGGCGGCCGACTGCGCGGAGTGGCCCCTCGGGGTCCGCTTTGTCGTGCGTGATCTTTACGTCGTATATTCTCAAATATTTTTACTTGGTTCGATATCCGTTAGTTTCGTCGTCGGTTGCCTCCCCCACACTAGATTCCTGTTATCTTCATTCACAACAAGGTGGAGACAAAAGAGGCAACACATATGCACTAATAAATATAACTAAAAACTTTATTTCATCTTCATTAAGGCCTGGATTACAAGTATTGAAAGGAACTAAGATCGAACTAAACTTTAACTAAGCACTCTTGCAAACTAAAACTTTTAATCTAAACACACTAGGCCCTTCGGTGCTAAGACAAATCTCATCTAATCAACTCGCTTCTCTAGAGCGTCTAACCTCTTTTCTAACTTATCCGTCCTCTTCTCTTGCGCACGAAGTCTATCTATGAGAGTGACAATGCTACTTTGCTCTGGACATGTTGGGAGTTTCGCAGAGATGCAATAACGTCGCGCTGAGTTTCTAACTCCTTCTCTAAGTCTGCAACGGTCTTGCGACGCTTCCTTGGAGCTTCTGAGGCGGCAAGAGCTGCTTTCGGGGCTTCCTTCGGAGGGACGAACTTCACTTTGCTCTGGTGAGCACGGACTCCCTCAAAATACGAGCGCTCTCCAGTGCTATACTTAGCACAGACAATCTCCCCTTGCTTGTTGGTCTTCACTCCCATAAGCATCTCATTGTGCTTAGGAGGGAGGATCTTGGTGCCTTCGGGAGCTTCACAATAGGACCCTTTGGTGGAGGTCCATCTAGGAGCAAAGGCTTGGGTGCGGTGATGAATGGTTGAGCGAAGTAGCTATGGGCGTAAGCTTGAGGCTTTGGAGGAATAGAGGCTAGGGGTTTGGGCTTAGCAAGAACGATGGCCTTGCTCTCGGGCTCTTCTCTTGGGATGGTGTTGAGATCAATCCCGAAGCGGATCAATCTCCTATCTAAATTCTCGCTCGACTTTGCCATTGCTTTGCGTAGTAAGCTTGATGCTAGGAGGAGGAGGCTTTAGATGGAATGAGGTTGGCTTGAGGCTGGGCTTCTTTATATAGGGGGATGGAGAGGCATCTAAAGGGAATCTCCGAAGGAATAACGCGTCAACGTGATCTCAAAAACCCTAATCGGCAAAAATTCCCGAAGGTAGAGTATGGAAGGATCACGAGTGCAAAGGCGACGGCAAACGGGGGAGTTCATGGGTCGGCCGACTCCCCCTATGGGTCGGCCGACTCTGGCATGTGGATCCCCCTGCCAGGGCTTTTCGCAACCTAATTAACATATTTTTGTCGTTCGGAAAAATACCCTGGACCCCGAAAAACGAAAAGTAAAAAGGTCGGGCCCAACTACCTAATTGAGAAAGAAGTTTAATTCATCTATTTCACCTATTTCCTCAATGGGCTCTAAAAATATTTTAAGGCGTTGACCATTTACCTTGAATATCGTACCTTCATTGTTGCGAAGCGTAACGGCTCCATGCGATGATGAGCTTACTACTTCGAACGGTCCTTCCCATTTGCTTGAAGCTTTCCTTGCCCGAAGAGTTTGACCCCGGAATTAAAAAGTAATACCTTGTCTCCGGGTGTGAACTCCTTGATCTTGATTCTCTTGTCGTGCCATCTTTTCACTCTTTCTTTGTATATCTTGGCATTATGATAGGCTTTCTCTCTCCATTCTTCTAATTCAGAGATTTGCATCCTCCTCTTCTCTCCTGCTGCTTCTAGGTCCATATTCCATTTCTTGATGGCCCAGTGAGCTTTGAATTCCAGCTCTACTGGTAAGTGGCAAGTCTTTCCATAGACTAGTTGATATGGTGACATCCCAATAGGTGTCTTGTATCTTTGTTCGATATGCCCATAGTGCATCGGGAAGCTTGTCCTTCCATGCAGTTCCCATTTCATTCACTGTCTTCGAAGAATATTCTTGATTTGTTTATTTGATGTCTCGCTTGGCCACTTGTCGAGGATGATACGGAGTAGCAACATTATGGCGTACTCCATGCTTCGGTAAGTATTGCTCGAAACGCTTGTCGATGAAATGTGATCCTCTGTCACTTATGACTATCCTTGGGACTCCAAATCTTGGGAATATTATTTCTTCGAACATCTTCTTGGAGCTTGAACTATCGCCTTTTGTATGGCGAGCTTCGACCCATTTGGACACATAGTCCACTTTCTACGAGGATGTATTCACATTTCTTCGACGGTGGAAATGGTCCCATGAAGTCAACTCCCCAAAAATCAAAGAGCTCGATCGGAGGTTGTTGATAAGTGGCATGGCATCTCTTGAGTTAATGTTGCCATGTCTTTGACAAGGACCGCATCTCCGAATGAAATCTTTTGTGTCTTCATACATTGTTGGCCGAGAAAAATCCGCATTGCCAAATCTTCGCATGTGTACGGAACACCCCATAATGGCCTCCATATGGTGATGAGTGGCATCTTTCAATGATTTTGATTCCTTCTTCGGTGGGCACACATCTTCGAAAGCGAGGCCATCGAGCACACTCGGAAGAGGTAGGGCTCATCCCATATGTGAGTACGACTCTCCTGGATAAGCTTCCTTTTGTTGCCTCCGGTGGTACGTAACTTTGTTACCATAAAATTAACAATATCGCATACCGGGGTCGGATCTGTTGATTCCGTAGAGCATGTCGTCCGGAGTGCGTCGTCGATGGGTAGTTCTGTGGTTTCTCAAAGCGCATTCTAGACAAGTGATCGGCAACGAGTTTTCTACTCCCTTTTTATCTTTTATTTCTAAGTCAAATTCTTGGAGTAATAAAATCCATCTTATCAAACGAGGTTTAGCATCTTTCTTAGTGAGCAAATATTTTAAAGCGGCATGATCGGTGTAAACAATCACTTTGGCACCCACTAAGTAGGATCTAAACTTATCAATAGCAAAGACAACGGCTAGGAGCTCTTTTTCGGTGGTAGCATAATTAAGCCGAGGTCCAGTCAAAGTTTTGCTAGCGTAAGCTATTGCATGATGCTTCTTATCCTTAGTACGTCCTAACACTTGCTCCTACAGCGTAGTCACTTGCATCACACATAATTTCAAAAGGTAAAGTCCAATCGGGGGTTGAATGATTGGAGCGAGAGATGAGCGCTTTCTTAAGAATCTCAAATGATTGTAAGCGAGGCATCATCAAAGTCAAAAGGAACATCCTTAGCCAATAAGCGGGTAAGAGGTCTAGCGATGAAAGAGAAATCTTTTATGAATCTACGATAAAAACCAGCATGACCAAGGAAACTTCTAATTCCTTTCACATTGATAGGAGGAGGCAGTTGTTCAATAACTTCTATTTTGGCTCTATCTACCTCGATGCCTCTTTCGGACACTAAGTGTCCTAGCACTATTCCTTCTCTAACCATGAAATGACACTTTTCCCAATTAAGGACTAAGTGTTTTTCCTCACATCTTTGCAAAACTCGATCTATGTTTTCAAGGCACTCATCAAAAGTTTTTCCATAAACGAAAAATCATCCATGAAAACTTCCATAATCTTTTCAATCATATCGGAAAATATAGACATCATACATCTTTGAAAAGAAGGCTGGTGCATTACATAACCCAAAAGACATCCTACGATAAGCAAAGGTTCCATAAGGGCATGTAAAGGTTGTTTTGTTTTGATCATTAGGATGGATAGGGATTTGATGATATCCGAGAATATCCATCAAGGAAGCAAAAGTAAGAATGGTTGGCTAATCGCTCAAGCATCTCATCAATAAAAGGCAAAGGAAAGTGATCCTTTCTTGTTGCCTTATTAAGCTTTCTATAATCTATGCACATTCGCCATCTGTGACGGTTCTTTGTGGGATTAACTCATTCTTCTCATTTTGGACAACGGTCATGCCTCCTTTTTAGGCACAACTTGGACGGGCTGACCCACTCACTTGTGTGGCACGGGGTAAATAATCCCGGCGTGCAACGGTTTTAAAACTTCTTTCTTAACAACTTCCCTCATCGCATTATTGAGCCTACGTTGGGGTTCTCGGATGGTGGAATATCGGGATCTCGTGGGAATGCGATGGGTACAAAGGGCGGACTAATTCCTTTGAGGTCCTGGTGTGAGTAGCCAAAAGCTTTTTTATGTTTTTCTAGGACAGCCATTAAGCGAAAAGTCTGCTCCCGAGTGAGAGTATCACTTATGATGACAGGAGTGTCTGGATTATTTCCTAGAAAGGCATATCTAAGACCGGCCGGTAAAGGTTTGAACTCAATAGGAGGCCTAGGTGGTAGGGTAAACTAGTCTAATGGTTCATTCTCGGAAGGAATCGGCTTCTTCTTCTATGAAGAATCTAGCTTCATCTTCTAATTAAAGCTTCACTAGGAATTCTAGAGAGGTGCTCCAAATTCCTCCAACGGATCATAATGTGGAGGGGGCTCGGTCATAGTATTTAAAGAGTGTGAAATGGACATTGGAAGCTGGAGTTTCTTGCCTAAACAAATGTTTAGTTTCCCAGTTTGTCCTTCATAAAGAAGTCTTCTAAATGGTTGTCCTATTAACGGTGGAAATCCCCTATGTCAAAGACATAAAAGCTCAAGTGGACGGGGTTCCTTCTACCGGAGTGGTAGGACATGTAGGATTCCTAAACAAGGAAGAATTTGTCTTGAAAGATTTCTTATGAACTTCAGCTTGTTGGGGTCAATGTCATGTTTCTTTGCAAATATTTTGCTAGTGTGGTAGACATGATATTTATACCCACAAGCGGATTGTAGAGAGCGTCTATGCGATCATTGTTAATCATGCAATGAACGGGAAGAGAAGATGAATTCAAACGAATTATTTCGGAGGAAAGCTCGACTCTTCTAACCACTCATTGCTCATGACAGATACTAACTCTCCCGAGGTCTTTCCCCGTTGGAATATCCTCATCAATATTGCATGGCTTTATTGGGTGATATTTGCCTTGTGGTTTCTTCACTTTGTGATAGTTGAAGATGTTTCCAAAATCGGAAAATGAGATCGGGTTCAATATCTAGCATAAAATCGGGAAGTGGAATGTCTTCCTTGTCTTGCTCAAGACATGGGTTAGCCGAGGTGGATGGTGTATCGGCAAATGTTTGTCTTCGGCTACTTGAGGTTCTACTTCTAGGAGGTAGTCTAATTCTTGGATAGGATTTGGTCTAGGATTGATCTTGCTTTCTCGGCGAGAGATATGCAAGAATGATCCTCCGAAGTTGTGTCGAGCAATTTTCTACCTCTCTACTCGGACCTTTATAAAAGTGTTGTAAAAGAATGGGGTCAGTAGACTAAGGTCCGGGCGATGCTAAAAGTGTAGTAAAATGATTTTAGGATGAGGCCAAAGATTCTTCGGGTTCTTGCTTAATAGTCGAACCTTGACTCTAAGGTCGACGATTTGGGAGATGGGATAGAAATCTAGGCAAAAGTTGGAGCGTAAGGACCCCCAATCTCCTTGTTGCTTACCTACAGTTTATCATACCATTGTCTAGCTTTTCCCTTTAGTGAGAAAGGAAATAGCTTCCAACGGAGGGTTTTGTCGGACATGCCCTCTATGCGAAGACAGTCACATGTTTGCTCAAAGTCTCTAATGTGAAGGTAAGGGTTTTCGTCTCCTTCTCCCGAAAAGGACAGAGGCTTTGGACCAATGCAATCAACCGCGGACTCGGCCTATAGCTAGGTGTTTGGATAGGTTGTGATGACTCATGTGGCACTAGGTCAACTCTCCGTGGGTGCGAGAAAATTGAAAGATAGGAATGGAATTTGAGTTATCCATAAGGATAGAAAAAGATAAAAGGTACGGAAAAGTAAAGTGCAAGAAAAAGATAAAAGTATAGGTACAAGGTAGAGCAAGATTTAGGTTATCTAAGCGAGACCGTCTTTCTCCCAGCAACGGCGCGAAATGCTTGTTGACACTAGATACGCACACGAAAGAATCAAGAGAAATAATCCGCAAGCGCACGAATATCGGTGAGCACTTCACCCGGGAGATAAGTCCTGAGTATCGTATTTGTTTTTATCCGCTAAGAGAAAACGTGCAATAGACTAACCCAATCTTTACTACTACCCCTGGGCTGCTAGTCAAGTGAGAATTAAGCGATATAGAGAGAACTCCTTCGTCAGTCTTCTTCTAACCTATGGCAAGCTTTGAGACTATTGTTCTAAGGGGGTACACGAGGAAAAGACACGCAAAGGATGCTAAACCGGGCACAAAGGACCTACCTTACCTACCAACGGGAAGTGGATTACAAAGGTAATAAAGGGATTGTCACTTCCCTCACTACTACCACGGTTCCGGCCGAATAGGGAGCATCTACAAGTGAACCTAGCCTAAGCACCACGCTTATGCTAAAGAACGATTACTCTATTCCCAACGCGAAGCGAAATAAAGTAAACTTGTAAACCAAAGAACAATAATAACAACGAACTTACTAGTATTAGAAGTTGAATTGCCGAATGATTACTGAAACCAAGCCTCGGGTTAGGAGACTTGATCCCGCGAGATACAACTGGAGGGGAGACACCGACAGTAGGGCTTCCTCCAATCTACCTCCACTCTATACTCTCTCAATCTCTCTTGAATCTAATACCCTATAGAGATAGATCCATTCGAGGGACCCTTCTCTATCTAACTCTCTCTCCGGATTGAAGTCTTGAATGAATTGGAGAATGAATTAGGGTTTTTACCCGGGGGGCCGGGGCTCTGCTTATATAGCCCCCTAGGATTAACCACAGCCCTCGGATCAAACCGACCTAAATGGACGATAATTATTAATCTTCAAAGTCGGTGGAGGCAGGATCCGCGAGACTCCACCTGATTGGTGGAGATGGGGAGTCGGCCGACTCCCCTCCCTGGTCGGCAGACCCACCACTCTGCCAGGTGGGTCCCTGCTTCCAGGGTTTGCCTTCTGGAGTCTTCTAGATTATACAATTTTACCCGTTCGGTCTTTCTCTCTATGTAATCATGACATGTGGGCCATCTTGGTTGATTTTCAGAATGTCACCCTGCGAAATAGATATTCACCAAAACTCGTGGAATTACGTCAGTGGTAACCCTATATCTATCAAGTGTTTATAAATAGGTCCATTTGCATGCTAAGTTGACGGTTAATTTTATGAGTTAACGACCGTCAACACCTATGCCCACCACACTAGCCAGAATTCGAGGAGAGATGGTTTATTGCTCATGACTTTAGCTTAGGATGCCACTTCGAGCATCTTGAATGCTTTAGGAAGCATGCCACCAGCCAAAGCCAGCATAGGGAGTAGCAACGCATACTTAAGTGTCCCCATGGTTCATGGGAATCACTTTGATGCTTGTCTCCACTTCTGCTTTCTCCTTTTCTCTTTCACTAGACACTAGACATAGGAATCCAAGCAACCTCAGCAACTTTGAACCATGACCACCACCACCCTTGCCAGACAACCTAACTTAGCATGACTAAAGTGGTAGGGGGCACAAACCTTGGTCAACCGACCAGGTTTATGGTCCAATGCTTGTGACTCTTTGCAAACACTAGGGTAGGTTCCTTGTCAGAGGGAGAGAATGCTTCATAGGGGCCAGGGTCAGGTCAGCCGACCTGCCCTTTGGGTGGCCTTGCCTTGTCCTTTCACCCCTGAAACCAGCACCCCAAGTTGAGCTCAATCCCATACCACAACCAGAATCATCTCGAGCTCACTTGGCCTTCTCTTTTCTCTTTAGTGTTCCAAGTCTTCTCAAGCTTAGTGTAGTAGTATTCATAACCAAAAACCCAAAAACATTTCCCTTTCCAAATGCATGTTTACCTTTACCTTTACATCATAACACTTAGTCATCATGCATAAAAAAAATGATGAGACAACCTTTTGCTTAACCTGCTGAGCAACTTGGGGACTAGGTGGGGCCCATGGCTGGGTCGGCCGACCCAGCCTTGGTGCCACCCATTTGCCAACTTTGCCCCCCTGCTTTGCCATACCATGATCATGACTTGCTCTTAGCTAAAAACTTAAAATCATGACATGTATAGCTTCATAGGCTTATTTGAACATCTAGATGAAGCTAGCTTGGCAAACTCTGTAGCTTTAAGCAAAGAGCTTCTAGTGCACTTAGTTGGCTTGTGCTTGAGTGTCGCCAGAGCTTGGGGAGGCCAACCATGGGTCGGCCAACCCGGTGGTTGAGCCCACCTCCTTCCGGCCTTTCGGTATGTGAGATCATATAGTTATAGGATGAGTACTACAAGAAAAGAAGATAGTCAACTGTCAACTTACATCCTAGGAGCTAAACTCCCTCACTCTCACCTCTTGCTTTAGCTAAGAAGATGAAGAAACTCACCATCCCATTTAGCTGAGCAAGAGTGATTAAGCCACTAAGCCAAGCATAACCTTGAGAGCAACTGGCACTAAGATTTTGAGCTGGTAGACCGCCAAAGGTAGGGGTCAGCTGATCCCACCATTGAGCCTACTCATGCTCCTTTCACTTTAGCTAGATGTGTAGATTTAGGGATGACACTTGGATACTCAAGGGGTCTCCAAGTGTGGGTCGACCGACCCACGCATGAACCCCATGGGCATCCTATTGTCTTCTACTCACCTCACAAAAGAATCCTATACACACTATGCTAGCCAAACATTGAAAGAAGTGGTCCATTGGTCCATCACTCTTAGCATAGATACTCCTCTTCACCTTGGGACCAAACCACCAGCTCATATCTGCAAGGTGGTCAACGAGACATGCTTGAGTGCTCCCATGGTTCATGGGAATCACTCGAGCCATGTCCCCACTTTTGCCAATCACCTTCTATCATTCACCAAGCACTAGATTAGGGAATCACTGAAATATCACTACCTCTGATCCACAACTAGCCTTCACTCTCCTAGAATTCCATGGCAAAAGGTTGAGAGTGTTGAGAGGCCAAGCTTGGGGGTCGGCCGACCCCCACTTTGTGCCAATTCAGAGATGGATTCATCAAGATTCCCTGCTCATAGTCCAATAGAACATTTAGTTGTGCTTAGGGGAGATCAACCTACCTTAGCTTTGGGAATTCACCATTTGCCCATCTTTCCCTGTGAACACCCTTGCAGTGTGAGCCCAAATCCACACTTAGAATCATCTTGAGCTCACATTGCCTTCTCTACTCTCTCTAAGCTTAGGATAAGTAGAAACTTGCCCTTGCCTCTTCCTTATCCTCACTCACCTCAAGATGGGGGATGCCACGAGCATGCTCCCAAAGAGAGAAAGAGAGAGATGTTTTGGGAGTGCACCCAACATAGAGTGACCTCCACTCACTTCCCACTTTGGCACAAAGCAAGGGGAGGAGCACTTTAAGTTCTACAAGGGTACAGGTCGACCGTCCCATAAAGTTGGTCACCAGTACCCTTGTTCACTTACTCTCCTCCCCCTGGGAACACTTTTTGCGAGCTCATCTTCCTGTAGCAATAGAAGTTTGACTTGCTCAACGAGCAAGTATGGCGTGTGTCACTACCCACTAGCACACCCTGCTGTGGGAGTGACTATGCCCCACAAGGACCACTAACACTTGGGAAGACTAATGCTAATGCTAATCTTTATTTTCCTAGTGTGTCCTTGTGTTGTCTCACCTTTTGCAGCTAAGAGAGGAAGTTGTTCCCCCCAATAAATGCCTGGTGCACCTCCATTGAGAGTAAGAGAGTCCAAGAGCAGCCTTATATCTGGCCCTCTTGGACCACACAGGCAAGAAGCCAACGTGTTGCAGGAACAAGCAGACCCTGCAAGTGGAAGTGTAGAAGAAGACGACGAGGTAAAGTCCATGGACATCCTAGTTCCATATGGAGACTTGTGCAGATCACACTCCAAGAGTGCGAACTCCTTACCCATGGGGTAGAGAGAGGCGCCATCAAAAGATGGACATGGACGACTTCATCGACAACACTAAGCTTGGCTCAACAAAACGCCCAACCTCTACAACTATACAAGATGAGCAAAAGCCAAGCTTGGGGGAGATCCTCTCCCCCACTAAGGTACGTTTATCCAAGGTATGTCTTCTATCTTGCATTTTCCTTTATTTACTTTATTACATTATAAATAAAATAAAAGTTTGATTATAATAAAAAGGCTTATCATGCTTCTTGAGTGCTCTTCTTCCTATGGAAATGATTGCTAAATTGCTAGTTAATGTTTCTCTAATGCTTGTTTACAACTTAGCACTTCTCTAAGTATGGATTACTTGGCACCTTTAACCACCATGAACTTGATCACTTAGTGGGTTGCAAGTGCTAAAACAAAGTCTAAGTTGTTGTGAGATATGAGATAGTTAAGATAAGAGCTCTATGCTATTGTTCTAAGCACGCATGATTGCCGAGAGAATTTATCTTGAAAATGAATGAAAAACTTACTTGTTCCTCAATGGTGTTGAAATTCCTACCACGGCCATATATACTTGATTTATCCAAAAGCCTTCTACATAAGCTACTTGCTTGCATTGAGTTTGGTTAAGACTTGTAGAACCTATGTTAGAGATTTGTCATGGCCCTAAGATCAAGATCCACAGATCACCAAATATGCTGCTTCTAATCCGGAAGTACGCAACCATGCTACTCCTACCCTGGGAGTACACATCTTACTACCATCATTATGCTACTCCTACCCTGGGAGTGCGCATCTCACCTCCATCATTATGCTACTCCTACCCCGTGAGTACGCATTTTACCATCATCATTATGCTACTCCTACCCTGGGAGTACGCATTTTACCCTTATCATTATGCTACTCCTACCCTGGGAGCACACATCATCATCCATACCACCATTCTTGTGCTGCTTCTACACTGGAAGTACGCACCTTCACCATTTCCATCATATAGGTTGCTCCATGTTCCAAAGTTAGAAATCTTCTCTCAAAGTTATCATTAGTTAGGTGAGACACATCCCAAAAAGGCTAGGCATCTATTCTTTAAAAAAAAGAGAGAGAGAAAGAAAAAAAGGGAGAGAGAAAGAAAAAAAAAAGAAAAAAAGAGAGAGAGAAAAAAGAAAAAAAAAGAGAGAGAGCTAGCCTTGTCTTAACAAAAGTAGAGAGAGGGATAGAATCAAATAAAGGAGCAACCTCCTCCACCAAACATCCACTTTCTTCCATTACCTTACCATCCATTACATTCCTTCACTCCATTCATTCCATTTTACATCTTGATCTAGGGTATGATGAGTCTCTTCTGTGGTCCAAGATCTTGTTCTTTCTTAACTAAGACAACATATGCATTGCTAGTATGCTATTCCTTGACATACCTACTTAAGCTCCACATAAAGCCTTATTAGAGGTGGGCTGTTTTTTTTGAAAGGCAAACACATGATGTGCCTTGGTGAGGATTCATACACCACTTGAGTGACTTGAGGGAAACCATTTGAGGAACATTAAGATTTCTTTTTGAAAAAAACTTATCAAAAACCTACGGCATGAAACTTGCTAAAAGAATGAGAAAAGTAGATGCTCTAGTCAAAGTCGTTACGTCTTCCAACATCCCAAGACTAAGTTAATGCCATAAGCCCCATGAGTGCTAGAGTAATATTGGTGTGTTAGTATTGCTAATTTTTCCATTCAAAGAGAAGTTCTTTGTTGTGCACTTAGTATTATTGAGATGTTAACTTAGTAATAACACATGATCCACTGATGCTAAGTCTTATTGTTTGCTCAGGACGAGCAAAGGTTAAGCTTGGGGGATCTTGTTGACGGCAATTATATCCTGTTTTCACCACATGAAAAGCCGTCAACAATGGTTGAGTTCAGAGATAACACCATGTCAATGAGTAGTGACATAGGTACAATTGACTTGGTTCCAGATGTAAGTGTCATTATTTGGGTGCAGGTGTAAACAGACACTTTTCAGTGTTCGGAAGCTATAAATAAAGGTAGATCAACCAACCAAGATGGCCAATGACTAAACCAACTCCACATTCATCAATGTCATAACCTCTGGATACAGTGTGCAAAAGATGAGCACAAAGGTTAGTTCGGCCAACCTGACATTTGTGGGTCCAATACCACCATTGTGCTTAGAATTGCATGGTGAAACTACCTGCAAAAGATGGCCCTTTGATCCCACCAAAGGCAGGTCGACCGACCATGGTTTGGGACCATCTCGGGCACTGCCAGATCACCAGAGACCTCAGGACAGCAGTGGAGCAAGGCCGGTGGGCCCACATGACAGAAGCCCGGTCGGCCGACCCAACTTTGGTGGGGTTTCACCTTGCCAAGCATCCACCGACCTAAGGAGCTTCTAGAAGGCTGGTGGGACCCACATGTCAGCCAAAGGCTGGTCGGCCGACATGTGGGCCCACCAAAGGTCGGTTGGCCTCCCACCACCTTCCTGCATGGCCTCCACATGTCCAAGCATCTCAAACGTTGATTGAAGTCGGTGGAAGGTCGGTTTGATCCAACGGCGCATGGTGAAGATCACGCGGATCACTGACATGGCGTTTCCTTAGCCCCTACTCCACCTAGGACTATAAATACCCCCTCACTCCCTTATTTGTAAGACACACCATCAAGGAGGCATCTTGAGAGCTATGTGAAGCTATGTAGTCCACTATAGTAGTAGTAGTAGTGTGTGAGTTAGAGTGAGTCGAGCGGAGCTCGGGTCTCGGAGTCGTCTTCGGAGAGTCCGGTATGTCTTCCTCTTGTTCTAGTAAGATTCTTAGTATTTAATATATTTTATTCTTGCTTTGCTTTCCTCACGAGTAGTGCTAGTATCTACTTTCTGCCTTAGTTATCGTAAGTATACATCCTTTCTACTGGCACATTGCTCTCTCTTGAGCGAGCGTATGTTAGGCTCCTGAGTGAAGTGCTCTAGGCCCTTGTCTAGGTTTAGAGTAGTAGAGATAGTGTAGGCGCGGTGTCTAGACTAGATCTGCCGGTGTGAACGTCTGCCTGCACCCTGGAACGCTGTTGACGGTCGTTAACTCATAAAATTAACCGCCAACTTAGCATGCAAATGGACCTATTTATAAATACTTGATAGATATAGGGTTACCACCGAGAATTCCACGAGTTTTGGTGAATATCTATTTCTGCGGGGTGACAAAAACCAACCAAGATGGCCCACATGTCGGGTTTACATAGAGATAAAGACCGAACGGGTAAAATTGTATAATCTAGAAGACTCCGAAGGCAAACCACTGGAAGGGGGCCCACCCACGGCACCGTGGCCGGTCGGCCGACCGGGGAAGGGAGTCGGCCGACTCCCCATCTCCACCAATCGGTGGAGTCTCGCGGATCCCGCCTCCACCGACTTTGAAGATTAATAATTATCGTCCATTTAGGTCGGTTTGATCCGAGGGCTGTCGTTAATCCTAGGGGGCTATATAAGCGAGCCCCGGCCCTGGTGAAACCCTAATTCATTCTCCAATTCATTCAAGACTTCAATCCGAGAGAGAGTTAGATAGAGAAGGGTCCCTCGAATGGATCTATCTCTATAGGGTATTAGTATCAAGAGAGATTGAGAGAGTATAGAGTGGAGGTAGATTTGGAGGAAGCCCGGCTTGTCGGTGTCTCCTCTCCAGTGTATCTGCGGGATCAAGTCTCCTAACCCGAGGCTTGGTTTTGAAATCATTCGGCAATTCAACTTCTAATACTAGTAAGTTCGTTGTTATTATTGTTCTTTGGTTTACAAGTTTACTTTATTAAACCGCGTTGGGAATAGAGTAATCGTTCTTTAGCATAAGCGTGGTGCTTAGGCTAGGTTCACTTGTAGATGCTCCTATCCAGTAGGAACCGTGGTAGTAGTGAGGGAAGTGACAATCCCTTTATTACCTTTGTAATCCACTTCCCGTTGGTAGGTAAGGTAGGTCCTTTGTGCCCGGTTTAGCATCCTCTGTGGTGTCTATTCCTCGGGTACCCCCTTAGAACGGTAGTCTCAAAGCTTGCCATAGGTTGGAAGAAGGCCGACGAAGGAGTTCTCTCTATATCGCTTAATTCTCACTTGACTAGCAGCCCGGGGTAGTAGTAAAGATCGGGTTAGTCTATTGCACGTTTTCTCTTAGCGGATATAAACAAATACGATACTCGGGACTTATCTCCCGGTGAAGTGCTCACCGATATCCGTGCGCTTGCGGATTATTTCTCTTGATTCTTTCGTGTGCGTATCTAGTGTCAACAAGCATTTACGGCGCCGTTGCAGGGAGAAAGACGATGCCTTAGATAACCTAAATCTTGCTCTACCTTGTACCTATACTTTTATCTTTTTCTTGCACTTTACTTTTCCGTACCTTTTATCTTTTTCTATCCTTATGGATAACTCAAATTCCATTCCTATCTTTCAATTTTACGCACCCACGGAACCGGCCTAGTGCCACATGAGTCATTACAACCTATCCAAACACCTAGCTATAGGCCGAGTCCGCGGTTGATTGCATTGGTCCAAAGCCTATCCTTTTCGGGAGAAGGAGACGAAAACCCTTACCTTCACATTAGAGACTTTGAGCAAACATGTGATTGTCTTCGCATAGAGGGCATGTCCGACAAAACCCTCCGTTGGAAGCTATTTCCTTTCTCGTTAAAGGGAAAAGCTAGACAATGGTATGATAAAGCTGTAGGTAAGCAACAAGGAGATTGGGGGTCCTTACGCTCCAACTTTTGCCTAGATTTCTATCCCATCTCCCAAATCGTCGACCTTAGAGTCAAGGTTCGACTATTAAGCAAGAACACGAAGAATCTTTGGCCTCATCCTGGAATCGTTTTACTACACTTTTAGCATCGAGCCCGGACCTTAGTCTACCCGAGATCCCATTCTTTTACAACACTTTTATAAAGGTGCAGTAGAGACAGTAGAAAATTGCTCGACACAACTTCGGGAGGATCATTCTTGCATATCTCTGTGAGAAAGCAAGATCAATCCTAGACCAAATCCTATCCAAAGTGAATTAGACTACCTCCTAGAAGTAGAACCTCAAGTAGTCAAGCCAACCCTTGCCGAGATACACCATCCACCTCAAACTAACCCATGTCTTGAGCAAGAAAAGGAAGACATTCCACTTCCCGATTTTATGTTAGATATTGAACCCGATCCGTTTTCCGATTTTGGAAACATCTTCAACTATCACAAGGTGAAGAAGCCACAAGGCAAATATCACCCAATAAAGCCATGCAATATTGATGAGGATATTCCAACGGGAAAAACCTCGGGAGAGTTAGTGTCTGTCATGAGCAATGAGTGGTTAGAAGAGTCGAGCTTTCCTGCGAAATAATTCGATTGGATTCATCTTCTCTTCCCATTCATTGCATGATTAGCAATGATCGCATAGACGCTCTCTACAATCCGGTTGTGGGTATAAATATCATGTCTACCACACTAGCAAAATATTTGCAAAGAAACATGACATTGACCCCAACGGTGAAGTTCATAAAAAATCTTTCAAGACAAATTCTTCCTTGTTTAGGAATCCTACATGTCCTACCACTAGGGTAGAAGGAAACCTGTTCATAAGCTTTTATGTCTTTGACATAGGGGATTTCCACTGTTGATAGGACAACCATTTAGAAGACTTCTTTATGAAGGACAAAAACGGGAAACTAAACATTTGTTTAGGCAAGAAACTCCAGTTTGCAATGTCCATTTCACACTCTTTAAACGCTATGACCAAGCCCCATCCACATTATGATCTATTGGAGGAATTTAGAGCGGCCTCTCTAGAATTCCTAGTGAAGACGAGAATTAGAAGATGAAGCTAGATTCTTCATAGAAGAAGAAGTCCCTTCGAGAGAATGAACCATTAGACGAGTTTACCCTACCACCTAGACCTCCTATTGAGTTCAAACCTTTACCGACCCTGGTCTCGGATATGCCTTTCTAGGAAATGATCCGAGACACTCCTGTCATCATAAGTGATACTCTCACTCGGGAGCGAGACTTTTCGCTTAATGACTGTCCTAGAAAAACATAAAAAAGCTTTTGGCTACTCACTCTAGGACCTCAAAGGAATTAGTCCGCCCTTTGTACCCATCGCATTCCCACAGATCCCGATATTCCACCATCCGAGAGAACCCCAACGTAGGCTCAATAATGCGATGAGGGAAGTTGTTAAGAAAGAAGTTTTAAAACTATTGCACGCCGGGATTATTTACCCCGTGCCACACAGTGAGTGGGTCAGCCTGTCCAAGTTGTGCCTAAAAAGGGAGGCATGACTGTTGTCCAAAATGAGAAGAATGAGTTAATCCCACAAAGAACCGTCACGGGATGGCGAATGTGCATAGATTATAGAAAGCTTAATAAGGCAACAAGAAAGGATCACTTTCCTTTGCCTTTCATTGATGAGATGCTTGAGCGATTAGCCAACCATTCTTACTTTTGCTTCCTTGATGGATATTCTGGATATCATCAAATCCTATCCATCCTAATGATCAAAACAAAACGACCTTTACATGCCCTTATGGAACCTTTGCTTATCGTAGGATGTCTTTTGGGTTATGTAATGCACCGGCTTCTTTTCAAAGATGTATGATGTCTATATTTTCGATATGATTGAAAAGATTATGGAAGTTTTCATGGATGATTTTTCTGTTTATGGAAAAACTTTTGATGAGTGCCTTGAAAACATAGATCGAGTTTTGCAAAGATGTGAGGAAAAACACTTAGTCCTTAATTGGGAAAAGTGTCATTTCATGGTTAGAGAAGGAATAGTGCTAGGACACTTAGTGTACGAAAGAGGCATCGAGGTAGATAGAGCCAAAATAGAAGTTATTGAACAAGCGCCTCCTCCTATCAATGTGAAAGGAATTAGAAGTTTCCTTGGTCATCTTTGGTTTTTATCGTAGATTCATAAAAGATTTCTCTTACATCGCTAGACCTCTTACCGCTTATTGGCTAAGGATGTTCCTTTTGACTTTGATGATGCACCCTTTACAATCATTTGAGATCCTTAAGAAAGCGCTCATCTCTGCTCCAATCATTCAACCCCCGATTGGACTTTACCTTTTGAAATTATGTGTGATGCAAGTGACTACTGGCTGTAGGAGCGGTGTTAGGACAGACTAAGGATAAGAAGCATCATGCAATAGCTTACGCTAGCAAAACTTTGGACTTGGACCTCGGCTTAATTATGCTACCACTTTGAAAAAGAGCTCCTAGGCACATTTGTCTTTGCTATTGATAAGTTTAGATCCTACTTAGTGGGTGCCAAAGTGATTGTTTACAACGATCATGCTTTGCTTTAAAATATTTGCTCACTAAGAAAGATGCTAAACCTCGTTTGATAAGATGGATTTTATTACTCCAAGAATTTGATCTAGAAATAAAAGATAAAAAGGGAGTAGAAAACTACATTGCCGATCACTTGTCTAGAATGCGGTTTGAGAAACCACGGGAACTACCCATCGACGACGCACTCCGGGACGACATGCTCTATGGAATCAACGGAATCGACCCCTGGTATGCGAGATATTGTTAATTTTATGGTTACGGGTTACGTACCACCGAGGAGGCAACAAAAGGAAACTTATCCGGGAGAGTCGTACTCACATATGGGATGAGCCCTACCTCTTCCGAGTGTGCTACGATGGCTGCTCGGAAGATGTGTGCCCACGAAGAAGGAATCAAAATCATCGAAAGATGCCACTCATCACCATATGGAGGCCATTATGGGGTGTTCCGTACACATGCAAAGATTTGGCAATGCGGATTTTTCTGGCCAACAATGTATGAAGACACAAAAGATTTCATTCGGAGATGCGGTCCTTGTCAAAGACATGGCAACATTAACTCAAGAGATGCCATGCCTCTCATCAACAATCTCTAGATCGAGCTCTTTGATGTTTGGGGAGTTGATTTCATGGGACCATTTCCACCGTCAAAGAAATGTGAATACATCCTCATAGCGATGGACTATGTGTCCAAATGGGTCGAAGCTCTGCCATGCAAAAAGCGGATAGTTCAAGCTCCAAGAAGATGTTCGAAGAAATAATATTCCCAAGATTTGGAGTCCCAAGGATAGTCATAAGTGACGGAGGATCACATTTCATCGACAAGCGTTTCGAGCAATACTTATTGAAGCATGGAGTACGCCATAATGTTGCTACTCCGTATCACCCTCGGACAAGTGGCCAGCGAGACATCAAATAAACGATCAGAATATTCTTCCAAGACGGTGAATGAAATGGGAACTGCATGGAAAGACAAGCTTCCCGATGCACTATGGGCATATCGAACGACATACAAGACACCTATTGGGATGTCACCATATCAACTAGTCTATGGAAAGACATGCTACTTACCGGTAGAGGGCGGAATTCAAAGCTCAACTGGGCCATCAAGAAGTGGAATATGGATCTAGAAGCGACGGGGAGAGAAGAGGAGGATGCAAATCTACGAATTAGAAGAATGGAGAGAGAAAGCTTATCACAATGCCAAGATATACAAAGAAAGAGTGAAAAGATGGCACGACAAGAGAATCAAGATCAAGGAGTTCACACCCAGACAAGGTATTACTTTTTAATTCCGAGGTTAAACTCTTCGGGCAAGGAAAGCTTCGAAGCAAATGGGAAGGACCGTTCGAAGTAGTAAGCTCATCATCGCATGGAGCCGTTACGCTTCGCAACAACAAAGGTACGATATTCAAGGTAAATGGTCAACGCCTTAAAATATTTTTAGAGCCCATTGAGGAAATAGGTGAAATAGATGAATTAAACTTCTTTCTCAATTAAGTAGTTGGGCCCGACCTTTTTACTTTTCGTTTTTCGGGGTCCAGGGTATTTTTCCGAACGACAAAAATATGTTAATTAAGTTGCGAAAAGCCTGCGAGGGATCCACATGCCGAGTCGGCCGACCCATAGGGGGAGTCGGCCGACCCATGGACTCCACAGTTTGCCGTCAGCGTTTGCATTCGTGATCCTTCCATACTCTTCCTTCAAGAATTTTTGCCGATTAGGGATTTTGAGATCACGTTGACGCGTCATTCCTTCGGAGATTCCCTTTAGATGCCCTTTAGATGCCTCTCCATCCCCCCTATATAAAGAAGCCCAGCCTCAAGCCAACCTCATTCCATCTAAAGCCTCCTCCTCCTAGCATCAAGCTTGCTACGCGGCAATGGCGAAGTCGAGCCGAAGAATTTAGATAGGAGATTGATCCGCTTCGGGATTGATCTCAAACACCATCCCAAGAGAAGAGCAGAGCAAGGCCATCGTCCTTGCTAAACCCAAACCCCTAGCCTCTATTCCTCCAAAGCCTCAAGCTTACGGTCATAGCTACTTCGCTCAACCATTCATCGTTTGCACCCAAACCTTTGCTCCTAGATGGACCTCCACCAAAGGGTCCTATTGTGAAGCTCCCGAAGGCACCAAGATCCTCCCCCAAGCACAATGAGATGCTTATGGGAGTGAAGACCAACAAGCAAGGAGAGATCGTGCATGCCCAAGTATAGCACCGGAGAGCGCTCGTATTTTGAGGAGTCCGTACTCATCCGACCAAGGTGAAGTTCGTCCTCCGAAGGCGGCCCAAAACGGCTCTCGCCGCCTCGAAGCTCCAAGGAAGCGTCGCAAGACCGTTGCGAGACTTAGAGAAGGAGTTAGATACTCGGCGCGACGTTATTGCATCTTTGCGAAACACCCAACATGTCCGGCGGTAGCATTGTCACTCTCATAGATAGACTTCGTGCGCAAGAAGAGGATGGCTAAGTTAGAAAAGAGGTTAGACGCTCTAGAAGCGAGTTGATTAGATAAGATTTATCTTAGCATCGAGAAAAGGCCTAGTGTGTTTAGATTAAAAGTTTTAGTTTGCAAGAGTGCTTAGTTAAAGTTTCGATCTTAGTTCTTTTCAATACTTGTAATCCAGGCCTTAATGAAGATGAAATAAAGTTTTTAGTTATATTTATTATTGCATATGTGTTGCCTCTTTTGTCTCCACCTTGTTGTGAATGAAGATAACGGAATTTAGTGTGGGGGAGGCAACCGACGACGAAACTAACGGATATCGGCGAACCGGCAAAAATATTTGAGAATATACAACGTAAAGATCACGCACGACAAGCGGACCCCGAGAGGCCACTGCTAGAGTCGGCCGACCCATATATGGAGTCGGCCACCCATGGCTGGGCCCATTTGGCTCCGGCTTTCGTCCACGGTCGGGTTTGCTTCCCTACATTCCAAATTTTATACCGATCACGTTTTTAGATTCGTTTGGGGAACACTTTGAATTAAATCACTTGCTATATATATTGAGAAGGTAAATTATTTTAATCATGACCCCAAGATAGACTCACACCATGATAATTCACAGGAATCCTGTTCTTTTGGGAACGTTAATTTATAGGGACCCCATTTTACTTAAGTTGTTGAGGACGGTGATATAGCATGGACCATGAGAACTGATTTCTTGATGTCTAGTTGCTTGGAGAATTTCTTTTCGAAAATCTTAAAATAATTAGCTATACTTCTCCTCGTGGTTATAAATGCCTACGAGCCTCGTCGACAAAATTCTGAAAGACCGGCACATAAGCTTTTATTTGTGTTGAGAATAGTCTTGGCGGTATTAGAGCCATAGAGAAGGGTCTCTTACTCATATGATCAAGTGCACTTACACCCACATATATATCTGCTTTGCTCCTACCTTTGGGATACGCAAAAACATGCTTTCCGCCATTCATCCATCTCCTACCTTTGGGAGAGGGATACATACACTTTCTAGGATTTCTATATGCTCCAAGAATTATTATCATCATCCGGTTGTTAAGATCATCATCGTCATCATGTTCAAGAAAGTTATTGTGTCCAAGATCGAGACATGGGCTATGCAAAACTAATAAAAAAAAAGAGAAAGAAAAGAAAAGAAAGAAAAGAGATGGCCCATGAGCTCTTAAGTATTGTGATCCCAAGAGAAGGAAAGTTCAAAGAAGCTCAAAGAGCTATTCAAGAGAAGATCAAGCAAAGCAATGTTCAAGAGAAGAGTGTGCAAGAGAGGAAGGAGCATCATTATCATAAATTTAGCCACCAAATATTCCACACACTTGAGACACTTGATCTAGAGTAAGGTCCCCCTACTCCTTGGTTCCCGTTTTTGACTAATCAATATGCACGGGTAAAAATGCTATTCCTTGAAATACCTTAAACTCCATATAAGCCTTAGTAGAATAGGAGGCATACCCTTCTACATGCCTCAAGTGAGTTCCATAAATACTACATACATTGAGAGATTTGAGTGCTCTATACTTAATGGTGAGATCCACAAATACCACATATAATGAGTGATTCGAGTGTGCTACATGATGGAGAAGGGAAAGCTAAGTTTTCTTTGCAAAAATGTTATAAAAACTCCGTGACGGGATTGACGGATCGGATCTCTACTTCGCCCATTTGTTCCATCTTTCAACTCCCCAAAGTTCAATGGTAGACACTTTGAATCCCGCGATACAGGTATGATCGGGGATAGTCTAATGTTGATGTCTTGGTTTGAGGCTATGCTTAAAGTAATCCATCCTTTTCCTCGAGGCAGTAAAAGACTAGTGTGGGGAGTTTGTTGACGGTCGTTAACTCATAAAATTAACCGCCAACTTAGCATGCAAATGGACCTATTTATAAATACTTGATAGATATAGGGTTACCAGCGACGGAATTCCACGAGTTTTGGTGAATATCTATTTACGCGGGTGACGGTGAAAACCAACCAAGATGGCCCACATGTCGGGTTTACATAGAGATAAAGACCGAACGGGTAAAATTGTATAATCTAGAAGACTCCGAGAAGGCAAACCACGGAAGGCGGGGCCCACACAGGCAACGTGGCGGTCGGCCAGGCCCGGGGAAGGGGAGTCGGCCGACTCCCCATCTCCACCAATCGGGTGGAGTCTCGCGGATCTGCCTCCACCGACTTTGAAGATTAATAATTATCGTCCATTTAGGTCGGTTTGATCCGAGGTCGTTAATCCTAGGGGGCTATATAGCGAGCCCACGGCCCCAGGTGAAACCTAATTCATTCTCAATTCATTCAAGACTTCAATCCGGAGAGTTAGATAGAGAAGGGTCCTCGAATGGATCTATCTCTATAGGGTATTAGTATCAAGAGAGATTGAGAGAGTATAGAGTGGAGGTAGATTTGGAGGAAGCCCGGCTTGTCGGTGTCTCCTCTCCAGTGTATGCGGGATCAAGTCTCCTAACCCGAGGCTTGGTTTTGAATCATTCGGCAATTCAACTTCTAATACTAGTAAGTTCGTTGTTATTATTGTTCTTTGGTTTACAAGTTTACTTTATTCGCCGCGTTGGGAATAGAGTAATCGTTCTTTAGCATAAGCGTGGTGCTTAGGCTAGGTTCACTTGTAGATGCTCCCTATCCGGCCGGAACCGTGGTAGTAGTGAGGGAAGTGACAATCCCTTTATTACCTTTGTAATCCACTTCCCGTTGGTAGGTAAGGTAGGTCCTTTGTGCCCGGTTTAGCATCCTCTGTGGTGTAATATTCTCGGGTACCCCCTTAGAACGATAGTCTCAAAGCTTGCCATAGGTTGGAAGAAGGCGCGAAGGAGTTCTCTCTATATCGCTTAATTCTCACTTGACTAGCACTTTGACCGGGGTAGTAGTAAAGATCGGGTTAGTCTATTGCACGTTTTCTCTTAGCGGATAAAAACAAATACGATACTCAGGACTTATCTCCCGGGTGAAGTGCTCACCGATATCCGTGCGCTTGCGGATTATTTCTCTTGATTCTTTCGTGTGCGTATCTAGTGTCAACAAACGCCCAGAGTGAAGTGTGACAGCCTTCCGTTGGGACCTTGGAGTTCTCTTGAGCGTGTTGTTAGGTTAGATTGTAGGCCTGCACTGGTGGCCGCTTCAGGGGGTGTTATTTAGCAACTTGTCTCGCCCATCGGCCGCAGCAGAAAGATAGAGTTAGTTCTCACGTATACTTAGGATAGCTGGGTCAGGATCTAAACGCTAGGACTAATTCAAGGAAGTAAGCCAAGATCCATTAGGAATCTTACACTCTCTCGTTGTCCTCTCACCTAGCTGCTATTCCCTTAGTTATCCTTTAGACTCTCTTACCCACTCCTTGATCCATCCTTCCTATCCACTTCGTTCATCCCCTATCACTAGTGATACTAGATGATAGACATCTGGATCTCCTTTCCCTATTGACTCCTAGCTATGGCTTTCCCTTGGGAGAATATAAATCGACAACCTTGGAATACTCCTTGGTGAAATGCTACAGCGGTACATTCTGTGCGCTTGCGGAATATCCAATAGTTAGAGAATTACCCCTCCTGGCATCTCTGGCGTTGCTGCCATACTTTTGGTGGTTGCGTTAAGAAATGCCAACAAGTATGCTTTGGTTTAGAGGTGCTCCATGGGTACTTCTAAAGGCTTTTAAATTAAGCATGGTGCTTAGTTTAATTTGCCTTCCTTAATTAAATTAGACATGGAGTCTAGTTTGGT